>LPNX011037000.1:435422-535598 GCA_001517045.1 Pseudotsuga menziesii | reverse complement strand
AAGTAAAGTGCAGTTCATGTGATAGTATAATTCCTAATAAAATCCTCTGAACTCCTAATAAATTCCTCTTAACTCATGTGATAACTGCACTTAGTGGCATAGTAATGTGCAACTGATGTGACACTCGAACTCCACCTACCAATTGGGAGCCCAGTTAATGTTCATAAGGCTTAGTCCAACTCCATTTGGAAGCTAGAAGTCATGATAACTCGAAGCTCTTTTATTAACTACAATAGATTTATATTAACTTTTAAATTAACTATTAAATACAACTATTAGCTTAACTCCAACATAATGATACAACTATGATATTAACTTCAACTATGAGCTTAACAACCACAACTTAAGTGTTTTTTATGTTAGATTAAGTATTAGATACAAGTAATTTACACATTCTTTAAGAAAAAAAATTATAACTATTAGGTTAAGTCCAATGATGATACAACTTTAACTTAACTTTAACTCTAATCACAATTATATTGGATAACTATTAGATTAACTATTAGGTTAACTCCAATCATGATACAACTATTAAATTAACTTCACTAGTGATATATTCCTCTCTGCGTATTCCAAACATATTAATCTTATTAATATGGTTGTTGCTAGTCTTATTATTCTTGTATGGCTAGAGGTATCAATAACTACCACTTATTTTTTATATTTTTTTTTATAATTGTTTATTTCGAATTTTGAACCACTGCCATAGAATCAATCTCGATAGTACACTTGTCTCATCCTCATCTATAGATGAAAAAGCACAGGCCTTAGTCCACCCCAACTCTCAAATAAAAAAGTTTTATAAAATTTTTTAATAATTATTTTTAGGATTAATATAAAATTTAATTAATTTGTGTTTTAGATAAATATAATAATTTGTGTTTTAAGTAAATTTAAATTTTTTTTTATTATTATATAATATTTGTTTTAATGGTATTTTTTGTTATAGTAGTATATATAATAAACTTGGATCGAGGTTGTTGGCCGAGAAGAGTTGTGCACATCGTGAATCAGGTGGGTGGTGACGTTAGATGCAAAATTTACCTCGTCGGTAATGCATAAATGAGGTTTAACTTGATAGTGATAACGAGAGGTCATCACTGCATGAAACATATCATATTTTGCGAGGTCACACCTGTAAGAGGTCGAGGAATCAAAATATTTACCTAAAACTCTGAGATGGGTTCGGGTCTCTACCTTTACTGCATATGGATATGAGACTAGTTTTGGGTAAACACCCTAGTTTAATTATAATTGATTCTTTGATTGGTTAAAATATTGTTCTTGGTTTAAAATATTGATATTGGATGAATTGTTACGACGTTTAAAGGAACTAAGCTTAGTGAAGCTACGTCGACTGGTGTAGCTAGTTCGACGATCACATATCATGATAGTTATAGTGATTTTAGAAAAGCACCTCAGTATGGGACTTGAGACTCTTACATTGAAGGATCAACAACTTGCTATGATGCTTCCAGGTATCGATATGGTACTGGTTCTAGCTATACCTAATTCATAATTGAAGGAACCTAATTTTCCTTTGGCATGCACTTAATGGTTTGTTTCGATGGTGTAGCAAGGATAAAGATGGTCAAGACAAAATTCACGCAATTGCTTTGTTGGATATATGAAGATCGAGGTACATTGCACCAATATTACTAATAGAAGTTAAACAATTTACAAATTTTACACTTCATTGTCACAATTGCAATTTTCCATGACACAATTACTAATGACTAACATAAACGACTAATTCATATTCTTCTAGCTAGTCGTTTTTATGTCGTGACTAAATTAGTCGTTTATGTTAGTCATTTTTAACTCTGTCACTTATTATCTAGTCATATTTGTTAACTGGTGACTAAATTAGTCATTTATAGTTGGGTCAATCAAAATTGCTCATATTTCGTAGTAAATCACTTGAAAAACCTGTGGTGACTAGAATTTTTAGTCACGTAGTAGCTAATTCGTCATTTTCTACTAGTGCTTGTAAATATTTGAGCACGAAGATAACAAAAGCCTAATTGTTATCATAAAGAATCTAATACTATTAAGAGATTGTTATTATATTGGTAATAACAAGTAAAAATAGACTAGAATAACCTTATTCCAAATTTGTGGGTTACATAGCTTGAATTCTACAAGTTAAAGTCATATAAAGAGAAAATGACTAGTCTTTTACCATCTATGCAAGGCTATAGCAATAGGCATTATAGTTGTAGCATTGTAAACAACTATACTAAACATTACTCTATTAATTTATACACTTAAAGAAATTATATATCTATTGTCTTCACTTGAGACTAGGGTAAATGGCAATATAGTGGTAAGTTTTATGAATAACTATAACTTAACATTATACCCATATCCTTATAATTTTATAATTAATATCAAGTCCTCTATGTCTAAATACCTCAAGACTTAATCTTGAACAATAATTATAATGTGAAGTTTTAATATTTACAATGCATAGTCTTAAGAGCATTGTTCTAACTTTCATGATCGTGAATTATATTGCAGGTAATACCATAGTATAGCGACCATATGGAATATCCATGCTATGATTTGTTTGGAAAACAAACGATGGAAGACTCGTCATGGAACATTAGAGTTTGACCCACCACATGCAATATATTAAAACACTACGTGGTCACTCCTCGGCCATGCATTGGCGTGTTAAAAGCAGTTGACTCAACCCTAATTTTCCATTTCTCCCTCGCCTTCGGGCTTGGTCGCTCTGTGAACCCTCCTGGTCCAATTTTTACTATTGCATTGTTTGATAGCAGCTTCTATGATGCTTCAGTCCTTCGTGCTCATCTACTGTACTGTGTGGAAGTTTGTAGCTTGCTGTTTGCGGCCATATGGTTGTTGAAAAACCTAGGGTTTTTCCCTTCGGCACCATTGTTGACCCTGTCACGGCGTGTGTGTATATTTCGACTTGATACTGTCAACGTTTCCATTGTGGAAGGTATCCTTTGCTTCCACCAACTTGTTCTTCTCGGTGACAAGGGAAGGGTTTATGCTTCCTCTGCTCGTGGTTATCAGTCTATTTACGGTGGCTACACTTCCTTCAAACTTGCCTGTGAGTTACAGGTCATTCCTTCTTTTTCCATTTCATGAATATAGCTTAACCAAAACATGTCAAGGGTTTTTAAATTAATAATCTATCCCTTCGTAATGCAGGTTTGGTCTTCTTCTTAAGGAGTGGGAAACACAAGATATCAACCGTGGAACCTCCCGGTAAGCCTGGTCCCGAACATGGCATTCCTTCCTTGCTGGTTTTTAGGGCTGTTAGTGGTTGGCTTAGAGCGATGCGACTCTGTGGTTACCTCAGCTCTGTTCAATCTTTAACTGCATGTTAAAATGAATTCTTAACAGGTTAAATCCTGTGCTGTGCATGGGCGTTACGGCTTCGGTCGATATTGTAATTATTCGTCTTTATTCTGTATTTAATATTACTGTAAAAGAAATATAGTATAAAAAAGGGCACTGGCTGTAAGCCTTCCTGTATACGAGGTTGCGGCCTCGACATTTTGTTTCTCTTGCTGTGCTCTTAACTTGTTCAAGGTTTTCACCCAGAGTTTTGTAATATGACTTATTACAAAGTTTTCCTGTATCTTTGGGTTTGTTTATCACATGCATTTTTAATTCTATGCTCTGTACAGGAATAAGTAAAATATAGGTTTATAATTGTAGTAATAAAATATTACTTTAAATGTTACTTTTATAATGTATATAATATAGATACATTATTAGTGATACTATAAAGATATTGCTTCTTATCAATGTTACTATGATTGTTATTTAATGTTGTTATTCAATATTTGGTTTGGTTTATTTATTTAGTTATAATACCTGAGAATTTTTACTTAATACTCAATCAATACTTAAGTTTATTCTCATATACATATGTATATAAATTCTTGTGTATAAAATAACATTCATTTACCATATTTGAAAATAGTATAACAGTTTTGAAATCTGTTTAAGCTTGTTTTAAATAAAAGAAGATTCAGTACTTAAATAACTGCATTCTTAACCAAAATACAGACTAACACCACTAGGATTTAACTGTAAAATCAAAC
This sequence comes from Pseudotsuga menziesii, assembly GCA_001517045.1. Taxonomy (NCBI): domain Eukaryota; kingdom Viridiplantae; phylum Streptophyta; class Pinopsida; order Pinales; family Pinaceae; genus Pseudotsuga; species Pseudotsuga menziesii. The sequence goes on along the minus strand of LPNX011037000.1, from coordinate 531,513 downwards.
CGATAAGTAATTATATCCTACTGTCAGTATTGTCTTTTTCAACATTTAGAGGTTAAATTCTTTCAAACTGGAAGATAACAATTATAAGATTTAAACAACAGAAATACTTATTCTATCTTTTCTTTATTACAGCTAGCATTTACTGGAAACAAGATACAGTACTAGGAATTAGTTTTTAATACTATTAGAAAATAACTTATGAGTTTGTAAAACACTTGTAGTTACTGGAAGTAACTAATTAGGAAACTCGGTTCAGAAGGATACTACTTCACAATACCGAGATATTGTGCTGGAGTACGGTCTGGTGATCCCAGATGTGGAAAAACACAGTAAATATTTAACTCAGCAACATGTTTAACTACTACTATTTTGAGATACTCACATTACTAAACTAACTAAATCTTCAAACATATAATATAAACATGACATGCATCCATTCATACTCATTTAACATAAAAGATAAGTGACAGAACCTATTGAAACTGTGGACAACAAGAGCAATGGGAGGCCGTTCCTCCCTACCAAATCTTGGAGAGCGCTCAGACAGCGATTTCTCAGGACCCCCGAGCTTGCTCTAGTCTCCCTGGCTAGAACTAGGTGCAGCAAAGTCAGATACCAGTCTTCAAACTCAGTATTAACTCAGAACTATCAGTCAGTTCTCTTCAGCCCAATAGCTGTAAATAAAAATCAAGTTACTGCAGCAATCCTCTTAGAACAACTTCCTTACTGTATTTCCCTCTTCCTCAATGAATTTCCTGAATAACATTCACCTGAATGAATTCTCTCTGGAAAATAACTGAGCTGCCTCAGCTCTCTTCATTGAGTACTTTTAAAAGATTGCCTAGGTCTTTTTTGGGTTAACTGTCATTTAATGAGCCACCTGCTCTGATTCCACTTTCTTGGGGAATCATGACCCCAAATATAGGGAAGTTGCCACCTGCAACTTAGGAAGTGTTTGAGGATGCTACCACTTGTCTTTTGCCTTTCCACCTAGTTCCATCCACCAGTTTGACTAGTAACCTCTTTTTAACAGCTCTCCCATGTTGTTGTCTCCATAATTTATTTATTAATAATAAAATATTCGGAATTACACTCCATTACTATTGACTCTGCTAAGTCATCAATCCCTACTTAGGATTAAGTTTAACATAATGTCTCAAAAATATAATAAAAAAATTTACATAATTTTACAAAATTGGGGTATGTGACATATACGCCCCCTTAAAATGTAACAACGTCCTCGATGTTACTTATTCTTCTTCCTCAGGAACCTCCTGGAACAGATTTGGGTATGCTTCCCGCATCTTAATTTCCAGTTCCCAAGTAGCTTCTTCAGGACTAAGGTGCTTCCATTGCACCTTCAGTTGTCCAATCGTGCGGTTCCGTAGAGTAATTTCCCTCCTCCCGAGGATACAGGCCGGTTCCACCAGAACTTCCCCTTCTGGTTCTAAAAATACATCGTTCCAATCAATCACATGAGTAGCATCATGAACATACTTTTTCAAAACAGAAATATGAAAAACATTGTGCACTTTTAAATTATGGGGTAACGCTAGCTGATATGCAACTTGACCAATTCTAGATAAAATTTCAAATGGACCACAGTAACATGGCGCTAATTTTGCACAACTCCATAATCTTAGGGAGCTCTTCTTTGGTCTTACCTTTATAAACACCTGCTCACCCACTTGGAACTCTTTAGGAGTTCTTTTCAAATCTTCTTGGCTCTTTTGCCGATCCTAGGAAACCTTCAAATTCTACTGCACTTGTTTCACAATCTGTTCCATTTCTTTTAATAATTTGGGTCCCAACACTAATCTATCTACTGGATTATTCCAGGAGATAGGAGTGTTACATTTATGCCCATACAGAATTTCAAAAGGACTGAACTTAGCTGATGATTGATAGTTGTTATTGTAAGCAAATTCTGCCAAATGCAAGTAATCCTCCCACTTACCTGGCTGATCCTTGACGTACATTCTTAACAGATCTTCCAACACCTGATTAACTCTTTCACTTTGTCCGTCCGTCTGAGGATGGAAAGAGGTGCTGAAATTCAGTGTTTTGTTTAATCCCTTAAACAAGGATTTCCAGAAATTTCAGTGTGAATTTAGGATCCCTGTCTGAAATAATAACCTTTGGTACATCATGTAGCCGAAAAATTTGCTTTAGAAATATGTCAGCTATGTTTGCAGCCTTGTAAGTGGTCTTAACAGGAATAAAATGTGCTGCTTTACTTAATTTATCTACTACCACCATAATTGAATCATTCTGATTTTGATTTCTGGGTAATCCAGTAATGAAATCTAAGCTGATTATTTCCCATTTCCAACTAGGAATAGGCAAAGGTTGCAGTAACCCAGCTGGATGTTGATGTTCTGTTTTCACTTGTTGACAGTCCAAACATCTAGCTATATACTCAGCTACTTCAGATTTCATATTAGGCCAGAAATAATCTTTTCTCAACATGGTGACAGTCTTCTGGTAGCCTGGATGCCCTGAGTAAGGGGTTTTATGAACTTCATCCAGAATCAGCAATTTAACTTTAGGCACATTAGGTACATACAGTCTGTCCTTAAATAATAAAAATCCATCTTTATTTAGACTATAACCCTTTATTAAACTTTCTGTAGGTTCTTCTTTAGCTGTAGCTTGTAATTTTTGATAAATTTTATCCAATTTTATTCCTTCAGTCAGCTGTTCATTTAAATCAGAAACATAAGTACTGATTGCTGTTGTAAAATTCAGCTTTGCATTTCTGCTCAAAGCATCAGCTACCTTATTTTCTTTTCCTTTTATGTGTTGAATTTCGAAATCGTATTCACTTAAGAAGGCTAAACATCTTGCTTGCCTTGAATTTAAGTTAGGCTGATCTAAAAGGTATTTCAAGCCCTTATTATTAGTCATTAAAGTAAACTTTCTGCCTATTAAGTGGTGTCGCCACATTTTTAAGGCATGAATAACAACAACAAGTTCTAAATCATAAGTGGCATAATTCTTTTCATGGATCTTTAATTTCCTGGACTCATAGGCTATGACATGCCCATCCTGAGTCAGCACTCTACCTAGACCATCATTACAAGCATCGGTACAAACCACAAAATCCTTATTAGGATCTGCTATTCTTAGAATAGGCGCAGTTGTTAACAATGTTTTTAATTTTTTAAAGCTTTCTTCGCATTTTTGGTTCCAATCGAATTTCTTTCCTTTCTTTTGCAAAGAAGTGATTGGGTTAGCTATTTTTGAAAAACCTTCTATAAACCTCTGGTAGTAACCGGTAATTCCCATGAAGGACCTAACATCTGTTACGTCTTTTGGTACTGGCCAATCTTCGATTGCCTGGATCTTTTCAGGATCAACTGAAATCCCTTCCTTAGTCACCACGTGACCTAAGTACTGGATTTCATCCCTGAAGAAATCACACTTACTGAATTTAGCAAAGACCTGTTGCTCTCGCAATTCTTGTAAGACTATCCGTAAATGTTCCTTATGTTCCTCTTTATTTTTAGAATAGATTAAGATGTCATCGATGAATACGACAACAAATTTATCCAAGTATTTATGCATTATGTTATTCATTAGACACATAAAGACGGCTGGGGCATTAGTAAGCCCAAATGGCATTATGACAAATTTGTAATGTCCATACCTTGTTCTGAAAGCTATCTTGAAAATGGCCTCTTCTTTAATTCTTACCTGATGATATCCTGATCTCAGGTCTATCTTAGAGAACACCGTAGCTCCACACAGCTGATCAAATAGATCATCTATGTGGGGCAACAGATATCTGTTTTTAATTGTCATTTTATTTAGTTGACGGTAATCTATGCAAAGTCGCATAGTTCCATCTTTCTTTTTAACAAAAATTACTGGTGCTCCCCAAGGGGACACACTAGGTCGAATGTATTTCTTATCTATTAATTCTTTTAACTGGGATTTTAATTCGTTAAGTTCCAGAATATTCATACGATACGGAGCCTTCGAGCTAGGTACAACACTTGGTACCAGCTCAATTGTGAAATCCAGTTCCCTCCTAGGAGGTAATCCTGGAATTTCCTCCAGAAAAACATCAATAAATTCATTTAACACAGGAATATCCTCTATTTTTATTTTATCTATTTCAAATTTACTCACCTCATCTGTAATAGTTACAGCATAGGCTTTACACCCTTTCTTGACTGCTCTTTTGCGTTGTAAGGCAGAAATATGCCTGATTACAGTTTTCCTAGGAATACCCTTAACTGTTACAGGCTGTTCATTATTATTCACACACGTAAAGGTTTTATCAAAACAGTTTAAAACTACCCTATGCTGTTCTAACCAGTCCATACCAATAAGTATGTCATACAAGACAAGTGGCAAAACATTTAATTTAACAGTGGTTTTAAAATCATTCATATCTAAAGCACATTCCTTAACATAACAGATTACCTTCCTTTTTGCCCCAGTGGCTAGTTGTACTAACCAAGAGTTATCAAACTTTTCAACAGTCAAATTACACTTTTCTACTATCTGCGGTGAAATATAACTAAGGCTAGCACCTGGATCTATTAAAATAGTTACAGGGGTTTTGTTAACCATACCTTCTACTTCCACCATGGAAATTTGATAATTAGCTTGGCGGTTCTCCAACGTTGCATTGATTCGGGGCATAGTCCTTGCAAAATCTCCAACAGTCATTTCATCTTGTATAGTATGAATATTGTTGTTTGGCTTCTTCCGATTTGGGCAAACTGAAGCATAGTGTGGGCCATTGCACTCCCAGCACTTAACAGGTTCCTTCCGTTCAAAATTCTTAGTGAAATTTCCATGATTGTTTGAAGCCTCCTTGCCCTTGAAGTTATTGGAATTATTAGAAGCACCATTTTTGCTTCCCTGGAAGTTCTTACCATTAGAATGGTTTCTGTTCTTGTTATTCTTGAAATTTTTCTGGGGTACAAACTCCTTTTTCTTGAATTCAGGATGATTACTGTTCTTTTTAGCCTTCCAGTTGGCTATTCCTTCCTTCTTTTTGTTCTGTTCAAAACAGAAATTTGCCTTCTGCATGGCTTCTTCCAGAGTTTTGGGATTATCATATTCGATTCTATCATTTATATGATATGGCAGACAATTGAGAAACCGCTGTACTTTAGGTTTCTCATCAACTAAATATGGCTCATATCTTAACAGACTTAAGAATTTACTGTTTAAGTCCTTCATTGTCATGGACCCTAGCTTTAACTCATAAAATTCCTTGGCCCTTTCTTCATAGTATTGTTTGGACAAAAATTTCTTTTTGAAGTACCTTTTAAAGGTACTCCAATTGACCTCTTTTTCTTTGATCCCCTTGACCCTTTTCAAATCTTGCCACCATATATCTGCCTTTCCAGAAAGGTTATAGATATCCATTCTCGATTTCAGCTGATTTGAATAGTTGTATATCTGAAAATATTTTCTCATCCCAGATAACCAAGATTCTGCCTCTTCTCCTTTTTCAGTTTCTCCATTGAAAGTTGGGGGTTTTATTTTCTTGAACTCCCTAGAAATATCTTCATATGGCCTGTACTTTTTCTTGCTCTTATACAGTTCAGCCTCGTTACTATCACTAGTAGAGTAGTAGATTTGTTGTTCCCTGAATCTTTCAGATGAGGAACTGCTATCAGCTTTAGCTAATTTCATCTTTTTAGATCCTTTCTGATGGCTAGCTTCTTCAGATTCAGATCTTTTACTTCTCCCTTCAGTCTGAAATTTTTCCATCAAAATTTGATTTAACTCCTCTTGAGTTTTCAGAATCTGTTCATTGTCCTTCTTGACTGATTCCATTTCAGTCTTTAACTCCTTTATAGTCTACATCAGCTCTGGGGAGTGCGCAGTTACCTCCTCTATCACAAGTTTTCTAGACATTTGTCTTGTCTCAGTGTTTGGAGATTCCTCCTCAGCATATTCTCCTAGCTTCTTCATACCTACCTGTTAGATTCAGAAAAAGAAATTTTTTCTGCTTTTTACATGAAACAAAATACAAGTTAGTACATTATTTTTACTGTTCTGCGGAAACTAGTTGGGCCACATCAAGGCCTAGTATTTGAACCATGCTCTGATACCACATCTCAAACCCCAAAAATTTCGAAAAATTTAAATTTTTTAAAATAACATATAATCTTATTAAATGCAGTCATTAACTGTTTGATTAGTTTATGTTACCAGAATTGTAACTGAATGATCTTTTATTATACTTAACTTTAAAGATGAGTTTCTTGTCAGTTACTGATTGTTTTCTGTTTGCAACCACAAGGGGAATTGCCATGACAGACTGGGCTTATTTAGCGTCCGAGCTAATGCAGTAGTTTTCTTTCTCTTACAGATATACAGGTAAAGTTCGGGTCGCTGCTAACCAATTTTTAAAGTATTAGATAACAAATTGCTGTACCAAATCATTCAGTAAAAGTATATGCATACTAGCCAGGTTTTTCAAGCTTTTAAAGGTAAGGCTTTTCCTTCATAGCATCAGCATTAAGTATCCCTATGGAGTACTGTATTATTTGATGAGTTTACTGAAATGAAAAAGTAGAAGTAAATAATATTTCTTATCTAGCACAGTAATTATAACTGGGTTACCATATTCAGACGCTATTCTACTCATCCGTTGTTACTGCATCATGCCAAGTTTAAATTCAGAATATGTTTTGATCTGTAATTACAATTGTAAAGGATCTGGAGTTAAAATATCAAGATATACTTTTCTTACTTCCAACAATTTACAAGGTTTACTGTCTGATACATGTCTTCTCTTACATTTTAAGGGTTTGCATTGATTGGAAAACTACTTCTATTTCCATGATTGACAATTGAATAAAATCTATAAGCATCTTTATAATTAGTTCTAGATTATCATGATTAAACTCATTTATGAGTTTCCAGACTATACTACCAACAAGATTGGTTATAATAATTTTCATAAACTGCCTAACATACACTCAATTACACAATCCTTGAAAATCTTTGAGCATGAAGATAACAAAAGTCTAATTGTTATCATAAAGAATCTAAGACTATTAAGAGATTGTTATTATATTGGTAATAACAAGTAAAAATAGACTAGAATAACCTTATTCCAAATTTGTGGGTTATATAGTTTGAATTCTACAAGTTAGTGTCATATAAAGAGAAAATGACTAGTCTTTTACCATCTATGAAAGGCTATAGCAATAGGCATTATAGTTGTAGCATTGTAAACAACTATACTTAACATTACTCTATTAATTTATAGACTTAAAGAAATGATATATCTATTGTCTTCACTTGAGACTAGGGTAAATGGCAATATAGTGGTAAGTTTTATGAATAACTATAACTTAACATTATAACCATATCCTTATAAATTTTATAATTAATATCAAGTCCTCTATGTCTAAATACCTCAAGACTTAATCTTGAACAATAATTATAATGTGAAGTTTTAATATTTACAATGCATAGTCTTAAGAGCATTGTTCTAACTTTCATGATCATGAATTATATTGTAGGTAATACCATAGTATAGCGACCATATGGAATATCCATGCTATGATTTGTTTGGAAAACAAACGACGGCAGACTCGTCGTGGAACATTAGAGTTTGACCCACCGCATGCAATATATTAAAACACTACGTGGTCACTCCTCGGCCATGCATTGGCGTTTTAAAAGCAGTTGACTCAACCCTAATTTGCCATTTCTCCCTCGCCTTCGGGCTTGGTTGCTCTGCGAACCCTCCTGGTCCAATTTTTGCTATTGCACTATTTGATAGTAGCTTCTATGCTGCTTCAATCCTTCGTGCTCGTCTACTGCACTGTGTGGAAGTATGTAGCTTGTTGTTGGCAGCCATATGGTTGTTGAAAAACCTAGGGTTTTTCCCTTCGACACCATTGTTGACCCTGTCACGGCGTGTGTGTATCTTTCGACTTGATACTGTCAACGTTTCCATTGTGGAAGGTATCCTTTGCTTCCACCAGCTTGTTCTTCTCGGTGACAAGGGAAGGGTTTATGCTTCCTCTGCTCATGGTTATCAGTCTATTTACGATGGATGCACTTCCTTCAAACTTGCCGGTAAGTTACAGGTCATTCCCTTCTTTTTCCATTTCATGAATATAGCTTAACCAAAACATGTCAAGGGTTTTTAAATTAATAATCTGTCCCTTCGTAATGCAGGTTTGGTCTTCTTCTTAAGGAGTGGGAAACGCAAGATCTCAACCGTGGAACCTCCCGGTAAGCCTGGTCCTGAACATGGCGTTCCCTCCTTGCTGGTTTTTAGGGCTGTTAGTGGTTGGCTTAGAGCGATGTGACTCTGTGGTTACCTCAGCTCTGTTCAGTCTTTAACTGCATGTTAAAATGAATTCTTAATAGGTTAAACCCTGTGTTATGCATGGGCGTTACGGCTTCGGTCGATATTGTAATTATTCGTCTTTATTATGTATTTAAGATTACTGTAAAAGATATACAGTATAAAAAAGGGCACTGGCTGTAATCCTGCCTGTATACGAGGTTACGGCCTCGACATTCTGTTTCTCTTGCTGTGCTCTTAACTTGTTCAGGGTTTTCAACCAGAGTTTTGTAATATGACTCATTATAAAGTTTTCCTGTATCTTTGGGTTTGTTTATCACATGCATTTTTAATTCTATGCTCTGTACAGGAATAAGTAAAATATAGGTTTATAATTGTAGTAATAAAATATTACTTTAAATGTTACTTTTATAATGTATATAATATAGATACATTATTAGTGATACTATAAAGATATTGCTTCTTATCAATGTTACTATGATTGTTATTTAATGTTGTTATTCAATATTTGGTTTGGTTTATTTATTTAGTTATAATACCTGAGTATTTTTACTTAATACTCAATCAATACTTAAGTTTATTCTCATATACATATGTATATAAATTCTTGTGTATAAAATAACATTCATTTACCATATTTGAAAATAGTATAACAATTTTGAAATCTGTTTAGGCTTGTTTTAAATAAAATAAGATTCAGTACTTAAATAACTGCATTCTTAACCAAAATACAGACTAACACCACTAGGATTTAACTGTAAAATCAAACCGATAAGTAATTATATCCTACTGTCAGTATTGTCTTTTTCAACATTTAGAGGTTAAATTCTTTCATACTGGAAGATAACAATTATAAGATTTAAACATCAGAAATACTTATTCTATCTTTTCTTTATTACAGCTAGCATTTACTGGAAACAAGATATAGTACTAGGAAGTAGTTTTTAAGACTATTAGAAAATAACTTATGAGTTTGTAAAACACTTGTAGTTACTGAAAGTAACTAATAAGGAAACTCGGTTCAGAAGGAATCTACTTCACAATACCGAGATACTGTTCTGGAGTACGGTCTGGTGATACCAGATGTGGAAAAACAAAGTAAATCTTTAACTCAGCAACAGGTTTAACTACTACTATATTGAGATACTCACATTACTAAACTAACTAACTCTTCAAACATATAATATAAACATGACATGCATCCATTCATACTCATTTAACATAAAATATAAGTGACAGAACCTGTTGAAACTGTGGACAACAACAGCAATGGGAGGCTGTTCCTCCCTACCAACTCCTGGAGAGTGCTCAGATAGCGACTTCTCAGGACCCCCGAGCTTTCTCTGGTCTCCCTGGCTGGAACTAGGTGCAACAAAGTCAGATACCAGTCTTCAAACTCAGTATTAACTTAGAACTATCAGTCAGTTCTCTTCAGCCCAATAGCTGTAAATAAAAATCAAGTTACTGCAGCAATCCTCTTAGAACAACTTCCTTACTGTATTTCCCTCTTCCTCAATGAATTTCCTAAATAACATTCACCTGAATGAATTCTCTGTGGAAAATAACTGAGTAGCCTCAGCTCTCTTCATTGAGTACTTTTAAAAGATTGCCTAGGTATTTTTTGGGTTAACTGTCATTTAATGAGCAACCTGCTCTGATTCCACATTCTTGGGGAATCATGACCCCAAATATAGGGAAGTTGCCACCTGCAACTTAGGAAGTGTTTGAGGATGCTGCCACTTGTCTTTTGCCTTTCCACCTAGTTCCATCCACCAGTTTGACCAGTAACCTCTTTTTAACAGCTCTCCCATGCTGTTGTCTCCATAATTTATTTATTAATAATAAAATATTCTGAATTACACTCCATTACTGTTGACTCTGCTGAGTCATCAATCCCTACTTAGGATTAAGTTTAACATAATGTCTCAGAAATATAATAAAACAATTTACATAATTTTACAAAATTGGGGTATGTGACAGATATATCCTGTTATAGCGGATTTCACCACACTAGGTGAATCACACATTGTATGGCCTTCCCCTGTCCCGCTGCAGAATCATTATCCCCTATGGACCATTTTTTGTCTTTTGATGTATCCTTGACCATCCCTAAAAGCATAAGAAAAGTGATATACGCAGATTTTTCCCCGATTACTGCGTACATACGCGGATATTCCCTCTATAGTCACGTACATCGAGATGTGTACATAATCCAAATCCTTTTGGAGCGTTCCTTGACTTGGATCCAACTCATATGACTCCTGGCCTTCCATATGCCTTGAGATCGCATGGATTCGACCTTTTCCTTATCCCTTTGAAAAGATATATAAGGAACCCATTGAGACATTGAAAGCATAAGAGAGAATTTAGAGTAACGAAACTATATTCCATTGTTGCCAGAACTTATGCTTGAGTCTGCATCCCTTTGTCCCTTGGAGCACTGTTGTGTTCTTCCCAAGCTTTCCTTTTGCTAGTGAGCTTGCTATCGAAGTGATAGAGGATTGAGGTGGTGGAGGCCCAAGTGGGGGATTCAGTTTCTCCGGTTCGCAGACGTGCCATCAGAGGTTGTCACTTGTAATCTCTGATTCATATTAATAGAAATATCTTTTCCTGTCCAGTAATGTGTATTTGAATGAATATTGTATCCATTGGAATATGTCAAATGCTTATACATTATTGATTATATATGCTAGAATAGATCTAACACCATGAAATATAGTATGGTTGTATTGTTTACTTGTTGTTGAGGACGTGCTATAACAATTCAAGATGAAGATTGGAAAGCTCAACAGGGATCTACTTCAACCGTCTGGAATAAGGTATGAGGTTCGATCCTTTAGTGTTAAATATTTTATTTCTATTGCATATCAGGAAATATTGATTTCTGGAGTCTAGCTATCTGTTGTGGTACCCCAAGCCATAGGAATTTCTCTCCATAACAGAATTGGCGACTCTGCTGGGGTCTGCATCCCTTTGTCCCTTGGAGCACTGTTGTGTTCTTCCCAAGCTTGCATTTTGCTAGTGAGCTTGCTATCGAAGTGATGGAGGATTGAGGTGGTGGAGGCCCAAGTGGGGGATTTAGTTTCTCCGGTTCGCAGATGTGCCGTCAGAGGTTGTCACTTGTAATCTCTGATTCATATTAATAGAAATATATTTTCCTATCCAGTAATGTGTATTTGAATGAATATTGTATCCATTGGAATATGTCAAATGCTTATACATGATTGATTATATATTCTAGAATAGATCTAACACCATGAAATATAAGCTTGTATTGTTTACTTGTTGTTGAGGACGTGCTATAACAATTCAAGCTGAAGATTGGAAAGCTCAACGGGGGTGTACTTCAACCGTCCAGAATAAGGTACGAGGTTCGATCCTTTAGTGTTAGATATTTTATTTCTATTGCATATCGGGAAATATTGATTTCTAGAGTCTAGCTGTCTGTTGTGGTACCCCAAGCCATAGGAATTTCTCTCCGTAACAGTGGAAGAAATGGTTGTGAATTCCGCCAGCTGGATCTCCTGGAATTTGCAGTTGAAAATCAGAGCTCCAATGGGTAAAAGTTTCAAATGATTTCTATTTTTTACTATTTATAGAAAAAATTTCAAATATTTGAAAATTTTTACCCCCTTTCCTATAGTTTTGACCGTTTCTAACCATTTTGGACCGTTTCTGACATAATATGTGATGTAGAAGACCGTTTTCAGCGCCGTTTCAGCCTTTGGATTGACCCGTTCGTACTGATCTCAGGTATAATGTCTACATTGGCATATAGGTTAGGTTCACCACCGTTTGCATTTTTCATGACCTTATGACCATGTCACTATACCCTTAGGTACGAACTAACTCTATTATGTCACGGAACCTTCTTGCTGCTATAGAAGTGGCATGATATGAGTGGTAGAGCCTCACCTTACATGGGTACCCTAGTTAGCACCTTATTTGCATTTGGTGCCCATGCCGATGTTTCCCCCTTTAGGGTGTGGGATTCCGTTGTATAGTAGTGCCATGACATTTAGCAAGAGCCTCATACTCCTCTTGATCTTATGCTGGCCGTGATCCCCCGGACTCCCTTGTATCAAGTTGTGGATGCATTATCATGAGATTTGCCTATCTTATTGAGCTTTATACCGGCTCCCTTGACATTGCGTTTCAGCCATATAGCCCGAGCTTGTCTCATGTCTAGCCATGTAGAGCCTTTCTTTATATCCTTCGTAGCTTGATTCCCTTTTTACCAGGAGGGGATTTTCCCCCAAGTGTCGATATCCTACACATGTATCCTTGCATTGAGCATAGGTATGTTCCACTGCTTGGAACTAGTTTGTTTTCCCTCATGACACTCATCTCCTCCTAGTTTGTAACTATAAAGCTAGTTTATTCTTTTTTCAAGCTTTTCAAATAATTGAAACAGACCAAAAAAATCAAAAAACCAAAAAGCCGGACAAGAAAAGATATTATCTTTGGCAGCTGTCGAGTCATGTCGCCTTCGAACAGAGCACTATATATCACATCCATTGGTTGGGTTATAGTTTGACTTAGGAGCTGTACTCGTTTATCTGAGTTTATGTCCACCGAGTGGTTAAGCTTCCAGTCCCTATGGAGCATCTATTGATGCCTCCTACATCATAGCGATGTCCCAGTTTGTATATCGAGTCTATGCTGCCTTCATTCAGTCACCATATGCCGTTATGCTCTTGTTCAAAGGAAGTTGAAACCTGAGTCGGCCATTCCTCAGTTATCTTGACTTTGCATGTCAGCCATTCCCGGTACAGTTACTGGTTCGTACACCTTATGATTGAGTCCTTCCACATTATACAACCTTGCTGAGTACCTCGTGTTGGATGATGGGGGATGCCCTAATGCCCTCCTTCCAGCGGATTTCATCCCATCGACTTTAGATCATTTATTCTGGGGTTGGAGTCTAGAGTCATTTTTGAGTGCCTTGAGACTTGCAGTCATCAGTGGCAGGTTCTCTCGCCATCGACAGTTTTGGGAATACATCAATGTCCCCTGATCGATGGATTCTCTCAAGTGTTCGACCTCAACATATTTATTCACACTTGTTAGTTTTCACTCTAGTACCTTGATTCCCATTTTCATTATCGGTGGGTGATCTCACGTCTGTTAACGGTATACATCAATGACTGGTAATCAGACGATGGACTACTATGTTCGACCTCGACACCTCTATTCACATAGTAGGACATGTAATCGTAGCGGTGTGTGTACAATACCTTCCAGATTGGTGGCATCCATTATATGCTACCTCCTTGATCGTGCCAGTGTTCATGAGATTTTAGCTCTCATGACTTGTTCCAGTGTATGTCAGGCATTTCCAGCCACTATAGAGATCTTGATCTGTTGTATATCTTCAGCCATTTTGGAGATCATGGTCCTTTGTATATCTTCATCATGGAGATTCTGATCTATGTATATTGTACATGGCGATGACCACATATGTGATATCATGTATTATGCCTATTCATGGCCATTGTACTCTTATGTATCCGAGACTGCTATATGTACTTGCAGTGATATGCAGAGTTGTATTATTGTACTATGCTGATTGGGTGGTTGGTCTTCCATTTGGGTACCTTCATCATTTCACTTCTGGGATGGACTTATAATGTATTTCGGCCATCGTATAACCCCTCTGATCTCATACATTAGGGGGCATCTGTTATAGCGGATTTCACCACACTAGAAGAATCACACATTGTATGGCCTTCCCCTGTCCCGCTGCAAAATCATTAGCCCCTATGGACCAATTTTTGTCTTTTGATGTATCCTTGACCATCCCTAAAAACATAAGAAAAGTGATATACGCGGCTTTTTCCCTGATAACCGTGTACATACATGGATATTCCCTCTATAGTCGTGTACATTGGGATGTGTACATAATCCAAATCCTTTTGGAGCGTTCCTTGACTTGGATCCGACTCATATGACTCCTGTCCTTCCATATTCCTTGAGATCGTACGGATTCGACCTTTCAGTATTCCTTTGAAAAGCTATATAAGGAACCCATTGAGACATTGAAAGCATAAGAGATAATTGAGAGTAACGAAACTATAGTCCATTATTGCCAGAAATTATGCTTGAGTCTGCATCCCTTTGTCCCTTGGAGGACTGTTGTGTTCTTCCCAATCTTTCCTTTTGCTAGTGAGCTTGCTATCAAAGTGATGGAGGATTGAGGTGGTGGAGGCCCAAGTGGGGGATTCAGTTTCTCCGGTTCATAGACGTGCCGTTATAGGTTGTCACTTATAATCTCTGATTCATATTAATAGAAATATCTTTTCCTGTCCAGTAATGTGTATTTGAATGAATATTGTATCCATTGGAATATGTCAAATGCTTATACATTATTGATTATATATGCTATAATAGATCTAACACCATGAAATATAGTATGCTTGTATTGTTTACTTGTTGTTGAGGACGTGCTATAACAATTCAAGCTGAAGATTGGAAAGCTCAACGGGGATCTACTTCAACCGTTTGGAATAAGGTACGAGGTTCGATCCTTTAGTGTTAGATATTTTATTTCTATTGCATGTCGGGAAAGATTGATTTCTGGAGTCTAGCTGTCTGTTGTGGTACCCCAAGCCATAGGAATTTCTCTCCATAACATATCCTTCTAGGATACTATCCATCCAGACCTCAACAAGTCACGATGCTCTATTGTCAGTCTCTTGCAGCTCCTGGATCAATTCAAGGGTCCAGGATGTTGGTTCTCCTCCTTGGAAATTTGTCTTCTTGTATGTGAACTGCGCTAACCACTTGTACAGTATGATGGAAAACTCATAAAAAAAATACTCGTGAGGACCATTGTGTATGTAATTCACCAACCAGTTGTTTGTTTTCAGTCCAAGGTTCTGATTTTATGCTTCAGCAAATTTTCATAGCTTCTGATTGAACCAATCTTGAATTTCTGGTCGCCTCGGATGCCACATCCACTCTTGATTTTTTGATCGCGTTAGATGCCACATATCCTCTTCTCATTTGCAACAATGTCCTAGAAACATAACCATTTGTTGGCACAAACCTCAACCAACAAAAGCTAGTCGATAGGGGTCCCACTCTATCGACACTCAACTCGTTGCGATCTCCCAACCGCTTGCCAACACTCCCTTAGCAATTGCAATGTCAATCTCAGATGTTCTTCATGCTCTTCCTCATTCTTAGAGTAAATGAGAATGTCATCAAGGAAGATAAGAACAAACTTGTCCAAATACTCGTTGAAGACACTATTCATAAGGAACATAAATGCAGCTGGTGCATTTGTGAGACCAAATGGTACCAGTACAAACTCATAATGTCCATACCTTGTTCTGAAGGTTGTCTTATGAATGTCTTCATATTTGATTCTTACTTGATTGTAACCAGACCTTAAGTCAATCTTGGAAAATACCTTTACTCCTCTCATTTGATAAAAGAGGCCATCAATTTGAGGTAAAGGATATTTATTCTTCATAGTGACTTTGTTCAGCATTCTGTAATCAATACAAAAACTGAGTGTACCATATTTATTTTTAAAAAATGCTGGATTTTCACCTTATCATCCTTGATGTACTTGACATACCTCAATCACTCCAAGAACTTATTTGCATACTCTTAGCTCATGGAATGCTTTAATCTTGTCATCATAATACCTATTAGAGAGGTATTTCTGCTTGAAATGCTTCCATACTATCTTCATGTCATTGATCTTCCTCACCTTCCTAAGGTGCTCCCACAATATAGGTTCTCTTCCATTTAGATTGAATATGGCTATCGTAGCCTTGATATTAACTTAGTATTTTTGGACTTGGAAATATTTCTTCATCCCAAGAAGCCAAGATTCAACTTCTTGACCAATATTTATCTCACCATTAAAGGTGGGCGGTCTTTCCTTCTTAAAATTGTCACGTGAGTTGTCTCTGTAGCACCTGTTTCTCTTACCTCTGTGAGATGAAGAGATGGAACTCCCAGTGGATCCTTTAGAGTCAGATGAACCACTAGAAGAATTATTTCTTATTATGGCACTGCTTTTGCTTCCTTTTGGATGTACTACACAACACCCAGAGCTCATCCACCTTTGGATATTTGTCAAACTCTGCAACATGAATGCATTCAACTGATTCTGCTTTTCCTATGCTTTAATCAGGCTTCTCATGGTGGTTGCAATGTCTGAGGGAGTATAGTGAAATATTTTTCCATTAGACTCTGTCTTGACATTTCCAACTTAGACATTGAGCATATTCTTCATGCTCATAGGGACTCTGAACATCATTCATGTCATAGGTTCTCATTGCCACGCTACACCAAATTTTCCAATGTGCACTACGAATATGTAAAAATGTGTTAATCAACACAATTGTTAGCTGCATGACAAATTCAGAATTAGAAAACCATTTACTTACTGTCACCTAGACCATCTAGGCCCAATCTTGGAACTATAATATCTGTTAACTGTTCATCTTGGCCCATTTAGGCCCTAGTACTGCAACCCGTAGCTTTGATACCACAATGTAACGTCCCCATACCCCATAATGAGGAATAATTAAAAAATTTGCTTCAAGAACCCTTGTTATCTTTTCCAAACACAGGGCATGGGTATTAACACATTCTTCAACATTCATTCTCAGGATTAGAAAGCAAAGTAATAGTATTTTTTCCTTTCATAAATCCCTTCTGCGACCATAAAAACCATTTATGCACTAAACCTATTCTTTTTGCACTTCGCCCTCCGCACTTCCGCATTCTACCTTTTGCTTGCGGAGCTCAAGAATCAGAAACATCATGTGCGGTAGAGATACTTGACCACTCTTTTTCCTTCCACACTTTCTCTCTCCGCCATTCTGATCTGGGAAATTGGGAATCGGAACTTTAACATTCGATGGAAATGTTCAACCATTATTCATCCTTTCTCACTTCCGCTATTTGCCTTCCGACCTTGGAATGAAGAAATGTGCGAAATGCCTTCCTTTCCCCTTGGTTTTCCTCTTTCCAACTTCTGACCCTCTGCTTTTCAACTTTCGAATTTGAAATGTGTAAATCCATATTTTGACTTCAACTTTTCCATATTTTCTGATTTTCACCTTCTGTTATACCAAAATCCTATCATCATCATGTGATAAGACCTTTAACATACCTATTTTCCCTTAATCCCATCACTTGGAGTGGAAACCCATGCTAATTGTCAATCTTTCATGAAAATTCCTAGCACCGTGCTTTCCCTGTTGTCCAGGAGTAGTACCTTGTTCACACCGCCTATCCCTTGTTGTCCACAAGCGGTGCTACCGCTTATGGCCCTTACTCCAGAAGCATTTCTTACCAGAACCGCTTTGTCATTGAAGGAGAAAAGAGGTACCCTAGGTAAAATGAGAAAAAGAGAAGTTTCTTGAGGATTCTAGATCATGAGCCTCGTGTCCTCCCTTATCCCTATCATTGTGGGTCAGTTGAGCTTGAGATCCCTCATTCTAGGATCTTAGAGGCCACCTCATCCACTAATCTCTCAACCATCGCTATCCATTGAGCCTTATAAATACAAGCTCATATTTATGGTTGAGAGGGAGAACTCTTAAGGTATTGTTATGCTGTTGGATTGACGACTTGGCCTAAGCCATTGGAGAGCATAGAGAGATAAAGTCAGAGCTTATGGGGATGAGAGTGCTTGGTTTCATGGAGATGCATGTCAACACTAAGGCTTGATTGGTTGTAAACTTCTGCATTTTTATCTTAATGCAAAGCTGATTTTCGTCCCACATTACTGTTGTTGTTTGATTTCACATGTATGTTGTTATATTCCTTAGTCACTAACATGGATCGGTAAATTATATTCTGGAAGCTTTGATGTGTTTGCGTGTTTAATCTGATTGCAGGTACACAGGGTTACTATCGAAGCATTACATTCCAGGTATCTACGGAATCCAGGGAGGGTATTCAACATTTGTCCTTCATTTGTTTTGGATCTGAACCATTCAGACCAGTGGAACACCTTACTATCCTCAGAAGGTGAAATATTCCAGCTAACAAATCTGGCGACTCCACTGGGGATTGAATGTATGTGTAAGTCAATCTGATCTTCCTTGGTTCTTCAACTCTTGTTTGAATATAGGCTCCTTCTCCAACTCTCTTCAGTCAGATTTGCTATCTGACTCGGTGGATTTTGGTTTGAAACTTCCAGATCTATCTAGATATGAATTATTTTGACAGTTTATGCTCTTTTTTATTCTCAATCTATCATCCTTTACCCTGATCTGTTCTTTTGTTGACTTGATCTATCATTCTCTTTGTGTTTTGGATTTACACAGGGAGCCGCACATGTTCTATTGGCAAGAAACGGTGCCACCACCTTTCTGCTGCTAGCCATAAGCGGTGCCACCACCTGAATCCAGTGAGCAAGAAGCGGTTCTGCCTCAAAACCGCCTGTCAGCAGCTTCATCTGCGCGGTGCCAGGTAGGTCCTATTCCAGACTTTGAATTTTGATTTTTGTGTGCTTTTGGCTTACTTTTTGATGAAAATGAAGTGTATTCCAGTCACTTTTATTGTTGTATTCGTTTCCACATTCAAAGAGAGTTTATGTTTCTTGCATTGGAGTTTACATTCTTTTCTTTGCTTAAAACCTCTTGCTCCTTTCTGTAGATATTATTTGTTGGAATTGGAAAATATACATTTCATTTTCATGAGTAGGTTTTTGGTTTGTTTTGGACTTGGAATGCATGAGTGATCCATGTTGTTTTGAGTCTTTCTTTTCTTGGGTGATTCTTGTTTCCTTTTGCATGCTGATTCTTTCAATGCTTGGTAGGAAAGATTGGTTCTTCGTTTCCTTGTTTGTTTCAAAGCGAAGTTTTAGTTTTCTGTCTCTTTTGCTTTATTTGCAAGTTTGTTAAACAATTTTCTTCTTGTTTTGTGCATGATTGTTTGAAATTCTAGATCTTACTTTCATTGAGAAGAAACATCTATTTTCAGCTTTTTGTGCATTAGAGTTAGTTTCGTTTGGAAACGTCAGTGAAATCATCTTTCCATTGAGTTTTTATGCGTCTTTTTCAAGCATGAAAATATAGGAAACATTTTGATTTATGTTATATGTTCTCTAGATATCTTTCTTATTTGCTTTGAAGATTGTTTGGGGTGCATTGATATTTCACTTTTCGTTTGAAAAGATAGAATTGCATTTGCATTTGGGTGTGCATTTTTTGGGAAGAAAAGTAAATCTCTCTCCCTCTCTTAAGAAGAATTTCATTGAAGAGGAAAACTTGCATTATCATATAGATCAGTGTGCATCTTCTTTAGATTCAATTTTTCACTCCATGGTTCCACGTAAACGCATAAGATAAAATTAACGGTATTACTAGGTTAAAACTTTTAGCAATTTGAGTGATTAGATAGAGACATGTTTGGGCATCGTTAAGCATAGGAGCTATCATTACTTGTCCACATTACATTCTGAGACTCACATGGTTATTCCACGTACTGTCGGTATATCGAACGCCCTTTCATGTACCCTTGAGGTATATAGAAAGGTACTTCATGGAATCGATTGTATATCGGAAGGCCCCTTGTGTATGGTTATGAATTACATAGAACTAATACTGATTTGAGCTCCCTCATACCTTGTGTATATAGGGAGACCCTTTTATGAATCCTCAAACCATCTGAGTTATCCTTTTGGCCTGTCCTATGAGATTCCTGACTCTTATCCGCTCCTTTCACATGTTTTCTTGTTGCTCTTAGTTTGAGTAGTACGTGCTTGTGAGTTAGGGGGTTATTAGAGAGTTTAGAGATGGCATCCTCATCTGGGACTACCACTCAAGAGGTCCCTTTTGTATTCCCTCCAAGTGAAGGTATTGGTCCTCCCTTTATTGCCACTCTAAATCTTCCTGGATTAACTATAGGATTACCGGTCTGGCTATTCAGTCCGGTAATTCATGTTACACCTAATGTCTCAAATGTCACCTCTCCTCCGAGAGAGGATTGACCTCAACCTAATCTTGCTCCTTCTTCACTGGTTGTGGCTTCAACTCTTTCTTCTTCTTCACTTGAACAAATCTATACAGTTAGTAATCATGTGGATATGAAGAAGAAGAAAGGGAAGGGTAAGAAGAAGAAGGATAAGAAAGAGAAAAAGTAGCAACCATCTGCTCATGATGGTGCCCGTTCTAAGAGAACGCCTGGAAAACCCAAGTTCCCTTGTAAGCTTTGCAAGGGGGACCACCTTCTTAAGGAGTGTCCCGGTCTCTCCCGTGTACAAGAAGAGTGGTCTAAAAGGTCCAAACTATTTGTGTCATCGACCTATAATCATCATGTCGATGATACTCCCTCAACCAGTGACCCAGTGGTAAAAGTTCATAAGGGTAAAGTCTTGTATCCTTGTTTGATATTCAAGGATATGCATCGTACTTTTCTTTGTCCAAGAATGGATGAAGCTTTGTGTTGGTTGGAAAATATTACCAATCATCAATAGGTGATTCCAATAAGTGATATTAAAGTATCCCTTAATCCCCCACTGGTTGACCAAGTGGTCGATTCGGATTTATTCGTGGTTGATCCCACTCTCCCTTTTGAGATTTAAGTTAAAGTGGTCGAGTCGGTGTCATTTCCACTCGATCCTGCTCTTTCATCAAAGAGTGCTAAGACTAAAGTAGTCTCATCGACCAAATCTTTGTCTTGTTCTTCTCTTCCAGTAGAGAATGAATTGAAACCTGCTGAAGTTTTTATGCTTCATTCTAATTGTTCTCGACAAGAGGAAATTTTGTCTATTTCAACAGAACTCTCTCTGAGTAGTGAGGTTATTTCCTTTTACTGTAGTAACCTAATAGAGTCTCGTCTTCATTCGAGTGTTCCTTTCCAGATAGTTGTGAATGTTACTGCTCGGTGGATACTTCGCACTATTGTTGATGAAAGGGCTTCTGTTAGTATTCTATCCTCAACTACTTGGCAAGCTTTAGGTTCTCCTTATCTTGTGCCAGCCACCCATCAGATACTGACTTTTAATAGAAGACCTACTGCACCTTTAGGGACCCTCCCTTGTTTTCCTATTACGTTAGGAGGGGAAATTGTCTATATTGATGTTATGGTGGTCCAAGGTCCTTTAGATTTTAATTTACTCCTTGGACGTGATTATGTTTATGCCATGAAGGCTGTTGTGTCCACACTCTTTAGAGTTATGCATTTTCCCCATGATGGGAAGATTGTGACCATCGATCAACTTTATTTTGTTACACCTGACCATTGCATTACTCCTAGTAATCAGAATTCCCTGAATGTGCTGCATGTTCTTGTGGCTCTTTCCCCTTCTAGTTAGCTTCTTCCCATCATATGTAAAATGGGGGGCATGGCTCTATTCTATGGACATCATAATGGATCTAATCCCCTAGATTTTATGTAATCAGGGAAACCTACCAACCTATGGATATCATGTTGGGTAGGAGCATGTTTGAGAGCATAGTTTACTTTTGGTTTCAAGCTTGTCAAAAAATAAAACCACTCCTTAAGCACAGTTTACCCTTTTGGTTTCAAGCTTGCATAAAAATGAAACCATGTTGCGAGCATAGTTCCCATTCTGTGTCAAGATCATTAAAAAATGAAACATATGCCTTTGAGCAAAGTTCCCATTCTATGTCAAACTCGTTAAAAAATGAAATAGATCTCCTCAAGCATAGTTTACCTTTTGGTTTCAAGCTTGCATAAAAATGAAATCATTCTTGAGCATAGTTCATTTTCTATTTCAAGCTCGTTAAAAAATAAAGTAGTTTTCCTTAAGCATAGTTTACCTTTTGGTTTCAAGCTTGCAAAAAAATCAAACCATGTTCCAAGCATAGTTACCTTCTGTTTCAAGCTTGCGTAAAAATGAAACAGATCCCCTTCCCTTGATTCAAGTCTTCCCTTTAGTGTTAGAAATTGAACCTTCTTTTCAGCTACTTGATTCTCGTTCTTCCTACCCCCCTGGTAAAAATTTTCACATTAGTAACCAGGTTTTTAGGTTGGGTATGGAAGAAGAATCTTCAAATGAAACGAAGCTTGGGGGCATGTCGAGCCGCTAGAAACCATGCTAAGGGTAAGCTTCGCTAGAAATCATGCTGGGGGAAAGATTCTAACCTCTGTATATCATGTTAATGGGATTTTTCAAGCATAGTTTACCCATTGGTTTCGAGCTTGCATAAAAATGAAACCAATCCTTGAGCATTCTTTTAACTGATCTTCGAGCTCATTAAAAATAGTAAGATGGTGTTGAGCTTAGTTTTCATTTTTCGTGCTCTGGTTAAAACATGAAAAGTGGTTTGAGCTTAGTTTATTAATTTTTCATGCTCTGGATTCAAACATGAAAAAGGTTAATGGAGTCTCCTTTAAGCTCTTTTCGGACTCCCTAAATGTGAAAATATTTTTGAGTGATGTTGTCTTCTTCACACTCATTAAAGTATTTGAAGAGTCGTCCGTCCGACGGTAGGTTATCTCTTTTTCGGTTCAGATAGGACTATTTACGAAAAAGGAACACTCCAGCCAATCATGATTGGAGGAGTTCCCTAAGGTATGATTTTATACTTTTTTGGGCCTTAGGGACTAAATCATACAAAAAATGACCCCTGTGGAGTCTTCTTTCGTATTCGTTCAGACTCTCTAAACATTAACGATATCAAGTTTTCTTTCAATGGACTCGTTAAATTAAACATTGATAGGTCCATTTTGGGAACGAACCCCTCCTCTCTCAGGTTCGTAAAACATATGAGTCTGGACTTGTCTTCCGACAAGCTATATCGAGTGTTTGTGACCCTCTTTGAACTCATAAAACCGAAAAGAGGCACTCATCGACCATGATGGGGGAAATGGGAAGGGAATCATTTTGTAAATAATGGTAGTTGTTTGTCGTTACCTTTGAACATTGAACTTGTCTGCACATCATGTCAGGTAATTGGGTATTCAGATGATCTCTGTGACGATCCACTTTCATGAGTCATGTCACTCCTTTGAGTCTTTCAAAATAATGCATTGTCCATTGTTTCATTGTGTGTCTATCTCGTCCAGTCATGCTGCCAAGTATTTTTGTCATGCCACCCGATGTTCAAAGGGGATTTGAAGAATTTTTACCTGTGTAGTTTACATAGTATTTGTGTCAGTATCTTTGAGTTAGTCTTATGGTTACTACATTCACATCATTCCAGAACTATCTTTTGAGTTTTGTGTCGTCAATGTGGGACCCATCATGGCCCTCCTTCAATGAAACTTTTCCCGTCGATATCAGCTCATCATCCAGGAAATAGTCTTAGAAACAATATTTAGTACCTTAAGATTTGTATGCCTTAATGGAAGATTCTCTCACTCTTGACATAGGTTCACATCATTGACCTTTGATCGATAGAATCGACTGGGTGCTCAACATCAGGACATCTATTCATACCCAATAGATTGTACTAGGGTACCTTGGGAATCATTGACATTAATGGTGATCTCCCTTGCGCTTGTTAACGGTTCACATCATTGACCAATAATCAAGTGGTTTCTACCATGTTCGAATTCAGATCATTGTAATCACATGGATAGAATCGTACTTTGCGGAAGACAAGACGAAGACCTTGGGTGTTTGTTTAAAGCATTCATTGCTTTCCCCAGGTTGCGATGGAGTTTTGTATATCTAGCATGGATCCACATTTGTATGGTCATGGCTATGCTCAAATTTGCATCTATATGACATAGATCTACATTTGTATGTCTAGTAGCTATGTCCAAGTTTGAGTCCTCTATCACATGGATCTACGCTGTATTCTAGTAGCCATGCTTGTTTATTTTTCTCATGGATCAGCCTTGTATTGGTATGCAGCCATGAGTTGGTTACTTGTGTCTATGAGTCAACATACTGATGTACTACAAAGGGCTACTTGACAACATGCTCCAATCGAGCCGACATTTTCACCTCGTAGCAATGACTTGTTCTCTCAAAGCTCTCATTTATCGTATCCCTCTAAGACTCATGCTTTAGGGGGCATCCTGTTATACCAAAATCCTGTCATCATCATGTGATAAGACCTTTGACATACCTATTTTCCCTTAATCCCAGCACCTGGAGTGGAAACCCATGCTAATTGTCAATCTTTCATGAAAATTCCTAGCACTGCGCTTTCCTTGTTGTCCAAGAGTGGTACCTTGTTTGCATCGCCTATCCCTTGTTGTCCACAAGCAGTGCCACTACTTATGTCCCTTAGTCCATAAGCATTTTTTACCAGAACCTCTCTGTCATTGAAGGAGAAAAGAGGTACCCTGGGTAAAATGGGAAAAAGAGAAGTTTCTCGAGGCTTCTAGATCATGAGCCTTGTGTCCTCCCTTATGCCTATCATTGTGGGTTAATTGAGCTCGAGATCCCTCATTCTAGGATCTTAGAGGCAACCTCATCTGCTAATATCTCAACCATCCCTATCCATTGAGCCTTATAAATACAAGCTCATATATATGGTTGAGAGGGAGAACTCTTAAGGTATTGTTATGCTGTTCGATTGACCACTTGGCCCAAGCCATTGGAGAGCATAGAGAGATAAATTCAGAGCTTATGGGGATGAGAGTGCTTGGTTTCATGGAGATGCATGTCAACACTAAGGCTTGATTGGTTGTAAACTTCTCCATTTTTATCTTAATGCAAAGCTGATTTCCGTCCCACATTAATGTTGTTGTTTGATTTCACATGTATGTTGTTATATTCCTTAGTCACTAACGTGGATCAGTAGATTATATTCTGGCAGCTTTGATGTGTTTTCATGTTTAATCTGATTGCAGGCATACAGGGTTACTATCGAAGCATTACATTCCAGGTATCTACGACGTCCATGGAGGGTCTTCAACCTTTGTCCTTCATTTGTTCTGGATCTAAACCATTCAGACCAGTGGAACACCTTACTGTCTATAGAAGGTGAAATATTCCAGCTAACACCTTCTGCCTTTCCACTTTCCCTAGTGGTTCAGAAGTCAAAAACTCAACTTTTCCTTAGACTTTTCGTTGATTTTCCGCTTTCCTCTTTTCCACCTTCAACAGGAGGATCCATGGGTGCGGAAAACTAACTTTATTCCTTGTTCACTTCCCTTTATTCGGTTTTTTCCTTCCACTTTCCTTAAGCAGATTCTGAGGGGTGGAAACACTAAATAACATGCATTTTGATCCTTCCACAAGGATTAGCCTCCAAGGACTTAAATAAAATGTATTGCAAAAACACAAGGAATATATAGGAGTAAAATGAAAGAATACATACACAAGTAAACCTCTACTTAATCATTAACAAGAATTCAACATGAACATAGTAATTCATAGACAAATACATGGCCTAAACATGCATAACATAGATACTTATCTTGATGCATAAGTTGTTCCACAACTAGCTATGTCGCTGCAACATTTAACCCAACCATAGGCCAGTGTGTTCATTAATCTCTCAACACAATTTCCATCTCCAATTTGGGAATGACTTGCAGAAGGAACTAGGGAAAAACAGTCAAGCCAACCTCTAGTTGGTTTTATCAGTCTATCCAACCAAGCCAACACTCAGTTGGATTTATCAAGTTGGAGGATTACAAGCCAAACAATGCTTGTTTTATTAGGCTTACTCAACCAAGCCAACATACAGTTGGGTTTATTAGACTATTCATAGTGAATACAACTTCCACAATAAGGACCATCCAAGCCAACAAATGGGTTTATTAGGAACTTAGCCAAGCCATCATTCACAGTGGGTTTCTCAGGTTGTTTTGCCAAGGATTACTCACAAGGACAAAATGCACAACAAGACATAGCCAAACCAATTACCAGTTCGGTTTATCAGGCTGCTCATCCAAGCCAATGTACAATTGGGTTTATCATACTGTTCACAGTCAAGCCATTCTATATTTGGGTTCATCAGGATGCTAAGGTAGTGGACATGAAGAACTGCTAATCTATTGAGCTCATCCACATAGGTAAGGACACCTTCACAAGATCTATCTATCCTAGAATCCACGTTTCCCACACATCCAACAAAAGGAAGTGTCCCCTTCTCTTCTCCACAGTCCCTTGAGATACACCTTTCCTTCAAGTGCTCTTCAAAATGTGTAGAGCAGTTTCACTAGCCACTCTTATCTTAATGTGAGGTTCCACACTAGGCTTATCAAGCACATTCTACGTCTCTTCCACTCCTAAGTATTACACACAGTTCAGATCCAAACCAAGGTGCACAACACAACAAACGACATGGAAAACATAGAAACACAGGCTCCACCTTGCAACACAGAGAAAATAGGTTTGCAGACCACTCTGTAACACAATGTAAATGAACTGAACCACACTGAACAGTGAACCACACTGCAAAACTATGACAGAACCTTCTCTGCGAATCAGAGAGAGAACAACAACACATAATATGTATCAATGAATGGTATAATGAATCAATTCATCACAAAATTCATATTTAGAATGGGTCGACAGTTTGGGAACACAATTTTCTATGTTTTACTTGTTTCAGAAGCAAAGAACACGTCTTCTGCAACTGCAGTATTGCTCAGTCATGAAATTGACTGCCACGTCTTTCTCTACCCAAGGCATTAACTACCTCAACCAATTTCCTGCAAGAAAATTGAATGTGCGAGTACAGGGATGAACCCAGGTGGACATTAAAGAAGGGGCAACTTTTGAACATATCTACGACTGGGATCGACCACCTAACAAATTGACGTACACAATGATTTCATTGATTGAACTTGCACGACAAAACAAACTTTTGATGTGCATGAAATTCTAATGTAATATGCTTCATCAAGTTTGGAGTCCACTGTTGATCAGTTGGGGACACAGATCCAATGGTCCACAAGGATTTCACTGATTCAACTAGCAAGTTGTTTAACATCAGCTAGCGGGCACGAAATTTCTATCCAAAAGGATTTATTCTGTTGCACGACCTCTTGGGTAAATCATCGAATTTTTTTATGTTGATTAAACTTAGTTTTCTAAGAATTGAACCTACAATCACTCAACTGGAATCTACTGGTTTAATCCCTCTCCATTCCTTTGTGAAATCATGCCCCCATCTCTTTTCACATTGCAGTTCATAGCTAGCTCTGGTATTTTATTCATTGCATATTTACATGATATATCAAAATATATATTGTGCTTGACTTAGCACTATCACCATAGCTATCAACCTTGATCACCTATACATAAACACCAAATCAATGGAAGGGCCTTGGCCTTGATCACCTCGCCATGATTTACATACAACATATACATCATGTACAATTTCAAATACCTTGGGGTCAAAATCGACGTATTACATGATTTTTTATTTCTTTGATCCTTGTGTCGAGGATCATATTAGGTTCTAGAATCAATTTCCTTTCTTCATCAATCTCTAGTAAAATAGTCTATACTGGGATATTCTCACCAATTACCTTTTATAGTGAACGAACATGGAAGATTGGATATGCACATGAATATGGAGGAAACTCCTATTTATAATCCATACTTCCAAGCATCTACACCACCTTATAGGGACCATAGTTCTTGTGTGTTAATTTATTGTCCTTTTCTTGTGTGAGGGACACATGTTCATATGGTTGTAGCCAAAAAAAGTCCCAATATACCACTTCAAATTCCATGTCATTAAGATGTTCATATGCTTGTTGTTTCATCCTATTTTTTGTTATAGCCAAGTTATCTTTCAATACTTGGATAACATCTTGTCTGTGCTTATGATTCTACATTACTTGAACCTTAGCTTTTGTAAGTTTTAAACCCGTGAAGTAAAACACTACATACAAATTCTTATACAAAACATAGATTAAAAAATGCCATACACATAGCACACATAGATTTAACCTAGAAACCATCAACTAGGAAAAACAAACAAAAAATAGAGCACACCCTCCCTACTACCCCCACTTATCTAGTGCTATGTGTGCTTTAGATGCATACAAAAAATCACTATATGGCGGTGGATCATAAGTTCATGCAACCCACATGCAAAGAATATAACACATATCCAACATTCTCCTACTTGCTTTTATGTTTGGAGAAAAGTGGGACATGTACTAATGGGGTTATATTTTTAGGAAAACAATTCCCATAGATTATCTATACCAAGATAACTTCCTTATTCTAATAAACTTTTCAATGGGTCTGCAACATTTTTCAAGGTGTCAAACTTTTCCAGCAACACTTTCTAATATTCAACCATATCTCTCACAAAGTGGTATTGCACGTCAATATTCCTCAATTTAGCATGACAAGCATAGTCATTTGCCCAAAATATTGCACTCTAACTGTCACAATATAACCTTACAACCTTTTATACAAACCCAATATCTAAACACAATCTATACAACCATACAATTTCTTTACTTGTATGGATGGTCACTATGTAGTTAGCTTCTATAGTTGAGAGTGCAGCTCCTCCAAATAGGTCTTTTATGATCAATATCTTTATCCGAGTCTGCATCAACAAATCCATGTATATCTATTACTCTATGTAGTCTAGGTCTTTGACGGTAGAAAATTGCATACTTTGTGGTGCCACAAAAATACTTGAAGACCCTCTTTATAGCTATTCATTACTCCTTCCCTAGTTTTGACATATATGTACTCAAAATTCCCATTGCATGGTAAATGTCTAGTATAGTACATAACATTGCATACATCAAAGTACCAACAAAACTGCATTGGGAACTCATGACATGTCTTCTCATTTTATTATGTCTTAAGAATTGACTGATATGATGATAAATTTACACATACAAGTATACGGACCTTGATTGATTTACTTTCCTACATGCCAAATCTCTGCAATGTCATCTCAACATATTTTCTTTGATTCAACTAAATTTTCATGTTTGCATGATCTCCTTAATATCCATTCCCACAATGAAGTTAGCAACATTGAGATCTTTCATGTCAAATTTTGAGGATAGTTGTGATTTAACATCGTTCATGAAATTCATATTGTTTCCAATCAACAACATGTTGTTAATATATAGTACTATATTAATGAAGTAATCACCAAACTACTTGGAATATACACAGTGATCAACCTTGCTTCTCACAAACGCTAATCCAAGGATGTATTTATCAAAATTTTAGTACCACATTCTTGGAGATTTCTTTAGATCATAAAGGGACTTCTTTACCTTGTATACCAAATATTTCCTCCCTTTACCATAAACCTTCTAGTTGTTTCTTCTATATTTCTTCTTCACGATCTTGATGTAGGAATTTTGTCTTCACATCCATTTGCTCTACTTTAAGATCAAAACTAGTAGGAGTAGAAATAATGAATATAATAGAAGTTAATTTAGAAAATGGATAAAATATTTAATCAAAATTAATAAGCTCTACCTGGGAACATCTCTTTGCTACTAAGAAGGATTTGTACTTATCCACTTTACCTTTTACATCTAGCTTCTTCTTAAACAACCATTTTCTACCAACAATTTTGTTCCAATTGATAAATCAACTATATACCAAGCTTCATTCTTATCTAAGGAATCCATTTCTTAAACCATGGCCTTCTTCTAGAGTTCACTATCCTCTGTATCGACTACTTCCTTCACATTTGTAGGATCATCATTAGTAATAGATAAATAAAAACAAGACCAAAAAATAGGAAGGGAGTACCTTTTTGGTTTCCTTCTTTCTTGCTATGATCTCCTATATACTAGGGTGTGTGGTTCTTCTTCTTTTGATTCATCATCTTCTGTTGAGTCATGTTTTTCATCCTCCAACTCAAAATCCTATTTTCTCTTATTCATTTTCCATTAGAGTTCTTGTTTGGGAACATATTTAATCTCTCTAAACACAACATTTTGATTATGAACAATCTTCTTAGTTATTAGGTTCCATATTTTAAAACCTTTCACACCATATTTATAACCAATAAAGATAAAATTTTCATCTTTATTATCCATCTTACATATTTTTTCCTTTGGAACATATAAATGTGTATCACACCTAAAATAATTTAGATGTTTAAGGGAGGGTTTCTTGCCATTCCATACCTCATGTGGAGTTTTTTCATGGCAATGTTGATGTGTGTGTTCGATTTACCAAGTCACTTGAAATATCCACTATCTCTGCTCATCATTATTGTCCTTACCCATCACCAATGAGCATGCTCATTTCCTTTTCCATAAGCATTGTTGGCCTGGGAAAGGGTCATAAGAAGTAACTTCGCGCGTGCAACCAAGGAAGATGTGCGCGCGTGATGGAGGCAAAGGAAGAGCGCAAAGGGTGAAAAGGGACTGCAAAGGCAGAATAGAGGAGTGCACGACAAAGGAAAGATAAGCGCGGATGCGCGCAAGGAGGAAACAACCGGAAAGCGACAGATGCAGGATCCAGATCATGGCTGTATAAGACGCCGTAAGATTGCAGCTATGCACATATGAGAAGATATTTGTAAGTCAGGGAAATAGTGTCTCATGTCAAGTCATGGTCACCACAGCTATAACCAGAGGGGTGGTTGATGGTGATGAATAACAGACTGCCGAGATGCAGTTGGGCCTGCGTGGCCATGTAAATTAGTAGAAATAAGAAGGATGCAATAGGTAGAAGGTTAGGTTTTTGTTAGTTGTAAGTACAGAATGATTTAATAGACGAGAGCTATATACAGTTGCAGAGAGGAAGTCTAAGAGAGGGTAAGTAGAGTAATGGAAGGAGAAAAGCTCTGCTAGAGTGGTGCAGATGTGAGGTGATTCAATCTAGGCTATGAGAGGATATGTAGGTAGTAGTAGTAGATTAGGAGGATTAAGATAGAGAGCATGAGAACTATGAGTATGAACTTAAAGACATATCTCAAGATCAGTCTGCATCCCACAGAATGCAAGGTGTTATATCCTTTCTCATGCCAGATGAAGAGCACCTTGGTGGTTTTTCCCAGATGGGTTTCCATGTTATTTCATGTGTCCAAATGAATGACTGGTGTGGTGAATGGTTATGTGATTAATTCGTAGTTGCTTTCTGCATAATGTTGATGTATTCTAGTCTTGAATGATTCCCACCATAGGTTAATGAATGAATAGAATGCATTGTAGAATGAACCAACACATGTATATTTCGGTGCAATTCCTGTTATGCATTTTGACTTAGGTCGTAGAGTCAATTGAAGTAAATGCAGCGGCGCTGCACCAGTTGTGCCAGCTGTGAGGAAGAGTGGAAGACCAAGTCTCGCGCGGTGAAATATTGTTGTGCTCAGTCATGTAGGACCGACTCCACTATACAGTCACCCTACTGCCTTAATTAAGCCCTTGGTTGCAAACCAAGGGACTATACTTCCCCGATATTTGCGGAAACTTGGTTCCGGCGGTTACCCATCTATGAGACATCTCGAAGGAGACCGCACCTACTTCGTAGGTGTTGCCGATGGGGATTTCTCTATTGGGACGGTATCTCGGGTGGTTGTTGGACTGACAGGATGCGCAGGACCTCGACCGCACAAGTGGGGAAAAGTGGCCAACAAATGGTTTCGTTGCTCAAACCCTTGTGATTAAATCGAGGAGATGGTGTGGCAACCAATGAAGGAGGAGATAGAAGATTGGTTGGAGGCTAAAACACTGGCATTTGCACAAGAAGAAAGTGTAGGTATGCGGGTTAGCATAGAAAGATGGTTGGATGATTATATATACTCTGATATTCACAAGATCTTATTTGCTGAATTCCTTGTTCTACTGCATAAATGGCTGGTAGGATTGGCATCTAGGCGGACCAACTGCCAGAAAAGGGATATTACTGAGTGGAGTGATCAATTGGTTCAAGAGGTAACTAGTGTAAGTAATGTTGTGTCAAGAGCTATTGATTTTTGGGTTGATATTATATTGTAAGGGTATATTACTGAATTTGCAATAGATACCATAACTTCATTTAGTGAAGCTGAACGATATTTCTTCCAAGGATCGTGAAGGAGATACTTGTTAAGTATAAGTACTTGGATAAAGTTAATTGCTTATGATAAAGGTCTTTTGCACCTAAATAGTTGAGCCGTGTGCTTGGGAAGGGGCTATGCTGCTAATAAGAAGGTAAGAACATGGGGAAGATGCATGGAGATATTCCCCGAAAGAACAGAACCTAAACTTGGGGATGGATTTCTAAGAAGTGGGAGAAGATTCAGATCAGGAAAGAGAAGGAAAACCAAAAGGGGCTGCTGGAATCCTAGTTTGTTTGAAGGAAGTGAACACGAACTTTGGTGGTACAAAGACGAAGGGTCTTGCGATGAAGAGGAGGAATATAGCACGATCACGGAAGGACCTGAGGGTCCAAATAGCTCTGACGAGACCTCTGGGTCAGAGAACAATTATATAACACCAACTATATCGCCTGAGACGAGATATAGAGTCTCATCCCCTGTAAGAACATCCAACTCAGACAACACTTGTCCTGAAACTAGTGTTCCCAAAGGCACACCTCAATTGAACCCTACCCCAGAGAACCCGAATGCCAACATCATGTTTGCGACAGACATCTGGTTACCTACATTTAATGGGAATGGAATAGAGGACCCAAAACATCATTGGTTTCTTTGTGAAGTTGTCTGGATGGTACGCTTAGTACATAATGTCGATATAAAGAAGGGACAAATGATTATGACCTTAGGGGGTCACGCCCTATATTGGTTCATGAAGTTTTGTGCCATCCCAACCGGAACACCACAGAAGACCCTCAAGGAAATATAAGCTGCAATGATCTCATATTTCAGAAAACCAAAATCAGTCCAAATGTATTACTGAGATTAAGGAGATTAAACAAGCTCTGGAAGAATCTATATGGGATTTTAACCAGAGATTGAAGACACTAATGGATAAATTAAGCTTCCAAATGTATGATGTACAACTAAGGAATGGTTTATTGTTGCTCTACTACCACACATCCGAGGGCCACTGATGCGGTAGAAGATTGAGTCGCAGACAGAAGCATTGGAGCTGGCGATGAAGCTAGAGGCTTCACCTATTGCTGACGGTGCTACTGGAATGGTCCTGATTTAGTCGTAGCTGGCCAACCTCACAATACAAATTCAATATATCAAAAAGGGGAAAGAAGGACAAGAATATTTGTGGTGCACAAAATGTAGAACGAACGAACACACTAAGGATAACTATCCGACCTTCATGAATTATGTCGCATCTGGTGCACCTAACCCATTAAATGGGAAAGGGTTACCCTGGTGTCATATATGCCAGTTAAGAGGTCACCTTGATGAGGAATGTGTGTATTTGAAAAAGGTTGTAAGTACCCCTACAAAATTATTCTATAAATTTTGTAGATCGATAGGACATGATGAAAAATACTGTAGAGCATACCAGCTCTTGAAAGAGAAAACAGTTGATACATACTTGATGAAAAATGAGGGGTTCCCCTAGGTTGAATAGGCATAAACCTCATACCAACCTACGCAGTTCCTAGCTAATCAGTACCCACAGCCGTTTGCGCCTCAACAACCATACGCACAGCCAAACCCCTATCAGTAGAACTACCAGCAGAACTAGTACCCACAACAGTAATTACACCCTTAGGGAAGGGGTGGTGGAAAATTTAGAGGACGGGGTGGTGGAGGAGGATTTGGTAGGGGGAGAGGTCTAGTTACATGCTATAACTGTGGACAAGTAGGTCACTTTGCTAGAGACTGTTTGGATCTTTCCAGGACATGCTCATATTTTAAGGGTCAAGACTATAATGTTGAACAATGTCCTCAGCTGATCCGAAAGTGGCAATCAAGAACTGTTGCCACACCCAACCCCCCATCAAACCTGAACCCGAATGCAAATGTGAATGTTCAGATGATCGTGGCTGAACTATGAGGCTTGAACTTTGCAGTTGTAACAAGAGAAGATATGATAGTTGGAGGAGAGCAAGAGAACTCCCAAGAGAAGAAGTAGTCGCAAGTGAGACTGGCGGTGTAGAAAAAAGAATCACTAACCGGACCAAAGTAGAAAGAAGTATTTTGGGATGTGCAATCAGAATTCATAAGCTCTAATGTACCATCAAGTTCAATAGAAGTCAAGGACATGCCAGAATGATTCCAATACCTGTTTCAAAAGAAAGCTTCAATGAAGGTTAGTAAGATAAGACCTCTTCTGTCAAGTTGGTTGACGCTAATTCAAGATAAAGATTCTGTTGTAGAGCTACAAGCAATAATAGACAAGATCCCTGTAGTACCACCAATTGAGAAGAAGGTTAACCAAATACAACGAGAATGTAAGACTGGCTGTGAAAT
This sequence comes from Pseudotsuga menziesii, assembly GCA_001517045.1. Taxonomy (NCBI): domain Eukaryota; kingdom Viridiplantae; phylum Streptophyta; class Pinopsida; order Pinales; family Pinaceae; genus Pseudotsuga; species Pseudotsuga menziesii. The sequence continues at coordinate 497,028 of LPNX011037000.1, read as the reverse complement.
GAGAATGAATGCATAGATAGGTGACTATGACATGGACTATATTATCTTAGATTTGAGGTCAGATGTCAATATCTTGACTCGCCAAACATGGGAAAGCATGGGTAAATTGTGCTTGGACTGGTATCCTATCCAACTACGTCTTTCCAATCAGACGAAGGTACTACCCATTGTGATTGAGCAATGTCATTGTTGATGTTGAAGGATTACATACATATGCAGACTTTGAGGTCATCAACATTGTGGATGATACAAATCATTATCCTGCACTACTAGGGATAAATTGGTCTATAAACAATTAGACAATTATCAATTTCAAGAAAAGGATCATCTCATTTGAAGATGAGGAGATGAGAATGGTATCACACATTGATCCATTTGAGGGGGAAAGATATGTTGAACTTGTTTATAATGAGGGGCAGGTCGACTATCTCGATCAAATATACAATGTTACAGCCCTGCACGAAGATCATATCAGTCCGAAAGCAGATGGGAACCTAAGATGGAAGTGCGCAAGTTCCTGCATGTCCGATTCAGGAGAGGCTTTAGAGAATTGGAAAAATAGGTTACATGAAGTCTCCGTGAGAAGGTGTGTAAGAGTGACAAGGTCTATGCGATAGTTGGAGAATAATTCAAGGGAATTACCCACCTATGAGAGCTTCATATACCCTTTAGATACGACATCTAAGACATGTGATTACTCTGAGCAGCTGTGACAAGGAACCGAGCAGGTCGCGCACACAACTCTAAAAATTGACAAACACCCTATAATTCATAACACAATCCAGTGAGACACAGGGGGTATAGTTGAGAATATAAATGAGGCTAATGCTCACCTACAAAATGCAGCTACTCAGCAAGACAGGCTACCCGGGGATGTAGAAGATAGCCCTACTAACTCCGGCAGGCCAAAAATAATGGAACTAAGTAAAGATCATAGAGTAATACAAAAGAAACTGCAGGGTGAAACAACTGTACAGATCACTGATCTCCTACAAGAATATCAGACCCTATTCCCTATAAATGGCATAGAAAGAAAGGAAAGGGTAGAATAATTCGATAGGATGAATATTCCTTTGTGATTGTAGATTAAAGCAACTCAACAATAGCTACCACTAGGGCATTGCCAATATATCAGGGTGAAGCCATCCACAGAAGGACGACTTATTCTACAATATGACAGCAGAGCCGTCACACACCCTCACAAACTGAAGGCAACTTGGATATGACCATATACCATCACACCAAAGATGGGTAGGGACACACCACAATTTTAGAAACGTTGATGGCACCCACATCGCGAGTTTGGTAGACAACAATTTCCTGAAACCTTACTCCGACATGTGTAAAAAAAAATGGCCAAAAAGGAAGTAAACTATTATGTTGCAGGATTGTGACATAACCAGTAGAAAGCATGAGAATTAAACCACATGACAAGCTGGATAGCATTAACCACCGGATCCATAATAAATACCTGTACGATCGAGTCACTTCCGTGGCATTAAATCAACCCAGTGCAAGGAGCAACGTGGCATACTGTTAGTTCTCGACAACCATTGTAGCACTAATTGAAATTACTGGTTTGACAGGTACAGCCCAAAAGGTTAGCTATAAATTAATTGAGAAAGCATTAGAAAAGGAAACCTACAAGCGCAACTATACCTTAATCTATTGCCAAATAAATGATTTAACGACATTGTTCTCTATTTAAATATTTGTTTCTCTGTCAGGATAGTTTTTTTTGTTACACGTTGAGAGAACCAAAGCCGAGCTATTGAAGACCTACATCCTAGCACCTGTTTTCCATCTTGTTAAAACCCATGGTAATTAACATCCCCAGCGAAAGTGAGGCTTCAAATGCCACTGTCATCTCTGGCTACCTAATTGAGGAGGAAGTAGAAATACAATCAATTGCAAGCCCACAGTTGCAGCCATCCCCGGAGACTGACACAATGCCAAAAACTAAGAGGCTGCAGACAATGTTGTGACAATCTGGGAAACATTACTTGAAGACGGCGCAACTAAGAAAATAAGGTAGTGCATAGGTGGAAATGCAGAAACTGCCACTCCAACAAAAGGTCCTTAAGCATGCAAAGATCAAAAGTCTCCAGCAGAAAGTCCAAACCCTTCATGAGCAGGAGAAGGCTTGGGAATCCAAGGTTGAGAAATTCCACATGAACGCAGAAAAGGTCATAGACCATATTCAGTGGATGCAACACAAGCTTCAAGGCATATTGCAGTTAATAGAGAAAGACTTGTTGGATCATGTACAGTCCTACCAGGTGGAGCAACTGGCTGCTCAAGAAGAGGAAGCTGTGGAAAAAGTTACGAAGATAGAGGCCCTTGTATAAGAATTCCAAGGCAAGGTCTGTGTTGCTAAGCAAGCAGACCCAGAACCAAAAAGTTCACAGTAATGTACAGAAATGTGGCAAAAAAAAATTTGTTTTTTTTGAATTTTGAAGGAAACCATAAATATCGTGCGTGTGTAGTATGACGGAAGAACTTATGGAAAAAGTAGTGCAGATATGACGAGACACATTCCAACCACTGCCAAACCTAGTTCCAAAGTAAGTGATGACAAGTTCGAGATCACTGGCATGTGCTGATAGACCATTAAATGCATCAAGAATCTGCGGATATTTGGTGCTTGAACCATGACAGCACTACAGCAGGATCAAGTATGGAGAACCCGGTCACCGTGACCGTCCAACCCATCCACATGTGTGCATGAATTTCATTACCCAAAAATGGCAACGCCAATAATCATAGCATATCTAAGAAGGAAATACGGTACATAGGGTGACTGTCTTTTCCTCATAATGCCACTCGATAAGCCTACACGAAAGAAGACCCGATGCTCTCCCTATAAGATTGGGGGTTCACTGTCTGCAAGCATCCATTACTAAGTTTGGCTACTCTAGTACTAGATGTAGTTACAAATGAGTTGGGGCATGTCCTGCCGAGCAACCTTAAGGGAAAAAGCTGTTGCTACTACTTTCAGTCTCTCGGGTGTATCCAGAAACAACAAGAAGAAATATGGCGATAGTCAATCAGTGGCTTCAACCCATTGAAAAGAATTTAGCGAAGTCATCCTTGGCTATTAGTAGACTAGTAGAATAGGGGTCTTCCCAGTGGTACTAGAGTGGAGTCCAGTAGGGACTATAGACCCGACCCATTTTGACCAACTTTGTTGGGTTCAATCCATAGTCTCTGTAGTCTTTCGCAAAGTCTGTAAGCTTGGGAAGTGTTTGCATCCTCCAACCATCCAAGCAAACTGTTCGGCTCTTCATGGGATGTGGAGAGACCAAAGAGAAAAGGCTGACTTATGCTCTCTGCTACTGCAGTGATATGCGTCTTAATGGGGCAAGTCACTCGCCTCCACCACCCGGGATAATAAGACTTGTCCAGTTTTCAATATGGACAAGTCTTCAAAGTTCATATCTATGGTGAAGAGAGTGGTGAAGAGTAGGAAATAGAAGAGAGGAACTCAAGGAAGAATAGAAAGAGAGCACGCCACCGTATCCTGTAGTAACCACACCTAGAGCCCCAGGAGCATGAAAATGGTAGGAGAGCCAGAGTTTCTTGGATTGTTGTGTCGGAATGGGACACTAATCATCATCCCTGGAACACGAGGCAGACTATGATAAGATGATGAGAGAGTCCTAGAGCAAAGACAACATTCCTGGGCACATGGCTCTTGATCTCTGCAGCGGGTGCATTGGCTTACATTGCTAGCTCAAGCGAGCTTTGCATTCGAATCTTCCACTTCCCTTCCTCTCAAAAGGTGCTACAAAATCAGCCATGTTAGTGCCCTTCTCTCCACTGTAGTAAATATAGCGATCTACATTTAGACTCGGAGAGTTCGTATAGAAATGCTGGGGTCATGCTGATAAGGACGATTCCATGATTGAAGATAAAGGTAAAAGGTCTAGTGGTTTAGTGAAATGCAAGGGCCTTGGCACATGCTCTAGTAGCAGTAAATCTTCTGTGACTCATTCTGTGGATTTACTTCAAATGATTCCACATGTGAAGAGCGGCCAAATTACAGACAGTAGGAGGAAAGAAGCATAAGAACCTATCACAAAGTTGACTAAAAAAAAAAAAAAAAACACTATCTCTGTTTTGTCCCACAAGGTACTGTGCAAAATGAGCTGCTCATGTGTCCCTTGCTTAGTGGCTCGGGATGAGCCACAGGTGAGTGTTGGGGGCCTGTTGGCCCGGGTAAGGGGCATTAGAAGTAACTCTGTGCACGCATCCAAGGAAGATGCGCATGCATGTGATGGAGGCAAAGGAAGAGTACAAATGATGAAAAGGGACCGCGAAGGTAGAATAGAGGAGTGCGCCTCAAAGGAAAGACAAGCACGGACGCACGCAAGGAGGAAACAACTAAAAAGTGACATATATGGGATCTAGATCATGGCCATATAAGATGGCGTAAGCCTGCAGCTATGAACATATGAGAAGATATTTGTAATTCAGGTTGATAGTGCCTCGTGCCAAGTCATGATCAACATAGCTGTAACCAGAGGTGTGGCTGATGGTGATAGATAATAGACTGCCGAGATGCAAATGGCCCTGTGTGGACATGTAAATTAATAGTATAAATAGGAAGGATGCAATAGTTAGAGGGTTATATTTTTGTTAGTTGTAAGTATAGAATGAGTTAATAGACGAGAGCTGTATACATTTGCAAAGAGGAGGTCTAAGAGAGGGTAAGTAGAGTAATGGAAAGAGAAAATCTCTGTTAGAGTGGTGTAGACACGAGGTGAGTTGATCCAGGCTATGAGCGGATCTATAGGTAGTAGTAGTAGATTAGGAGGAATAAGACAGAGAGCATGAGAACTATGAGTCTAAAAATAAAGACATATCTCAAGATCAGTCTACATCCCGTAGACTGCAAGGTGCTATATCATTTCTCATGCCAGATGAAGAGCACCTTGGTGGTTTTTTCTAGATGGGTTTCCACATTATTTTGTCTGTCCAAATGAATGACTGGTGTGGTGAATGGTTATATGATTGATTCGTAGTTTCTTTCTATATAATGTTGATGTATTCCAGTCCTAAATGATTCCCACTGTAGGTAAATGAATGAATAGAATGCATTGTAGATTGAACCAGCAAATGTATATTTTGGTGCGATTCCTGTTATGCATTTTGACTTAGGTTGTAGAGTCAATTGAAGTAAATGCAGCTGTGCCACACTAGTTGCGCCAGCTGTGAGGAAGAGCATAAGACCAATCCGCGTGCGATGACATACTGTTGTGCTCAGTCACGCAGGACCGAATCCACTGTCCAGTCACCCTACTGCCTTCGTTGAGCCCTTAGTTGAGAACCAAGGGACTATACTTCCCCAAAAATCGTGAAAACCTTGTTCCAGTGGTTACCCATCTATGAGATATCTCGGGTGAGACTGCGCCTAATTCGTAGGTGTTGCTGATGGGGCTTGCTCTATCGGGTCGGTATCTCGGGTAGTTGTTGGATCAGCGGGGTGCGTAGAACCTGGGTCGCACAAGTAGGTAAAAGTGACCAACAAACATTATATTAATTCCTTGAACAATTCCATCCCATTGAGGTGTGTACGAAGTATTCTTCTTAGTTGATATTATATGTTTCTTACACAATTTCTCAAATTTATTTATGCAGATATCTCCAACATTATCTATCCTCAACATTTTTATTTTCTTCTATGTCTTATTCTCTACGAGAGCCTTAAATTATTTAAATCTATCAAATACCTAATATTTCTTTCAAAGGAAACAAATCTATGTATTCCTTGAGAAATAATATATAAATGATAAATAATCAACATATTTACCTAATAATGGAGCAAGCATAGGTTAAAACACATAATTGTTTATTAACTCTTAAATTCCCTTTGCTCTTATAGCACCAGATGCAAATATTACCTGACTCTATTTTCCATCTATAAAATGCATATAAAAATCAATATATAGTTTGCAATCAGACATACCTTCAACCATATATTTTTGAACATATGGAACAACAAGGATAAAGGATTCAATGGCTCCATGAGGATATAGGGCTAGACTAGGAAAATTATGAACAACTGGGGAAAACTGATAGGTGTAAAAATATGAATGATGGATGGGCATAAGATCTGAACCATAAGTGTTTAGAAAAAATCCAAACATGTATAATACCATTCCAAATATGACTAAGGACATGGATAACCGGCCAATGAAAGATAGGAAAGACTTCAAACCATATAAGATAAATATCACTGCATAAGAGACCAATGAGGAATCAACTAGTGATCTTGGGATTTATATAGTCTTTGGATTATTTAGAGGTATGGTAGATGGTATGGATGGTGGTATTATATGTGTATCAACCTGCAAATATGATTCTAAATCAGAATCCAAAGGATCACATATAAGCATATCAATAGACTCATGGAAATACACCGGTAATGAATCCTCTGTATGAAAGGAGGAAAGAATGAGATGTTCACAATCTTCAAGAAGGCTCTGAGTATTGATGCCAAGAACAAAGGAGGATATGCTGAAGCACATGAGATCAAGTAAGGTAAGTGGTATTACACAAAGAAGGCTTGATGTGGCGAAGCAAACATCTTGGAAGTCACTGGGTTGCGCACCATCAATGAGAGAGGTATGCAAAAGGTGTGAAGAATATGGCACATAGATCTCAGAATCTAAGATAGGAGATTTAGAGAACAATGAATGGGTTATAGGATCATAATCAATATCAGCAGCAGCTCCATATTTTACTTCTTTTTCATCAATAGTATCACAAGAAGAAAAATCACCTTTGAGAGACACAAAAAAAAGATGGCTCTTCAATATTTGCTTCTTCATTGAAGGAGGAAGCATTCGAATGAAAGAGGGAAACAACAACATGAACTGTATGATAAAATTATTCATCATGATCAACTTCATTAGAGAATGTAGAGGCCAAGAAATCTTGAGAAAGAGAACAAGAGGAGATGCTAGGTTCGCTCCATGCTTCATCTTCAATTTCCTGCAAACCAAAAGCTTTGTCCAAAATTTTCCAAAGCTCAAATGGAAATTCAGCAGAATCTATGAGATGATATATATTTGGAGACATTCCCAAACACATAATTCCATAAGATCTATCACAATTATTTATCCAATCAATCTTCTCTTCATAAGACTCAGGTTCACTCAATGCACCAATGGAGACATCAAAGAGACATTGCCTCTTCAAGTATGCACTCATCTTTGGCTTCCAATCAGCATAGTTGAAAGGATATAGTAGAGGAAATTTTGAATCCATATTGAAGTTGATTATATGCTCTAAGAGATACTCTCTGCAACATGCAAAACAAACTAGGAGAAAATCTTGTAAGCTAGACAAGCTCTTCCTCAGAGTGGGATAGGAGACTGGGTGCGCTCCTCAACTCTATAGAACTTGATCAACCTTGTAGCTCTGATACCATGTAGAAATAATAGATCAATGCTATGTGCAATGATGCTAAGAAGAAGCACAGGAAATAGATCTTGCTACTAAGAATTCTCATAAGCATACACAGGAAAACTAGAGAGAAGAAAAGAGACTGAATCACATGATTGAAGAGATGAATATTGGTGTGTATCCTTCCATTGAATAATTATGAATAATATTGTACATAAATAGTACTTCCCTCATAGGAAAATCGAATTGTATGGAAACAACTCATAAAGCTCAAAAGGCTGACTTACCAAAATATAGCAAACCCCCATAGGTGGATAAAGCACTTACCAAATCTATCAAGGACCTCACGAGTTGGCAAAAGCATGAGTGAGTTGTCAAGGAGATGGAAATAACATGCTAATCCTAGAAAATGGAGAAAAACTAATGGAGGATGGGTTGGAAACAAAAGCTCCCAGTTTCCTAGTTGACTAGCTTTTATCTTATCCATAGAAAAGCAGGAAAAGCAGAAAAAACAGAATAAAGCAGAATCTACTGTAAAGTCCTGTATACTAATTCTGGCTGGTCAAAAGGTGGTCAAGATCAACCCAGAATTGGAAATAAATCATTCCTAGGATATAGATGGCATGTATTAACTTTAAGGTGCAAGTGGATGCCAACTAATTAAGCTAGTGGGTGAATAATTAATCAAATAATGATTAATTATTTTATCCTAAGTTGTGAGTGGGTTTAATATATTCCTACACAATTTGTATAGAATTCCATTTTGAACTCCTCTCATCAAGAACATTGGTCCTTGAACAATTTTGCATGTTTCTTTTTCAAAAACAATATGTATGCCCACATCACTCATTTTGTCGATGGATATCAAGTTTCTAGCCAGATTTGGAATGTATAAAACAATAGGGAGATTTCTAACCCTTCCATCTTTGAGAAACAACTTAAATCTTCCATGACCTATGATTTTCCAATCTTTATACTTGAATGGAAATTTAAAGTTTATATTTCTAAATCAAATACTACTCTTTGGTTTATTGATTATGACCATGTTATTTGATTTCATAAACCTTTGTAGAAATATTTCACATTTTTTTCCTTTCAAATGGAAAATGACATTTATTTATATTCCAAGCTTTTTAGATAAACATACACCCAAACAAGGAATTTTGTTGACCATTTAGAATTAGTATTATTTTCTTAGAAGAATAAAAAAAGACTCACTGTAAAAACACCCCCAAATATTTTAAAACCCATTGAAAGGTAGCCACAACATTAATTCAAAGGGTTATCCCATTCCAATATAAAAAGAGTATAAATGCACCTCTTTTTGGGTTTAACCCTTATTGTTTATAAATAGTATTTTTCCTCATCTATAAATTGTAATGGTAAGATGTATACTATTTTTTCAATCATCAATAATATACCATTTCACCACCCTATGAATTCCCAAATGGATACTCTTCTTCCCCAAGTTCCCCCGAGCTACGATCGGGTTGCATGAAAGAATTATGCAAGCTTTATAAATGTAAATTAGTATGGTTTCATCAAGCTTGAGAGGAAACCCACCTCCGAACCATCACTTAAATTAATACCAAACTCTTAAAAAATAATGAATGATACTTTTTGGCATTATGACAATCATCTAGTTTTATGTGCAAGTGTGTATGATCTCTCTAACTCCTTTTTTTAATAGCTTTTTTTCCAAACTATTTTTCTAATGCATAGAAAACTAATAATTTACTAATTATTATTACCTTAATATTCATTAATTTAACTAATTATTTACTAATTATTTTTATCTTAATATTCATTAATTATTATTACCTTAAAATTCATCCACCTATGTGCCATTCCAAGCCTGAGTAATTTATTTCTTTTAAAAGTTCAAATTGAGAATTATTCATCACAGCAATCATACTTCTCATATTTTTGCTCCTAGATTTTCCCTTTGATATCTTTCTGTTTTCTTTTTTTTGCGGTTTCACATGAATCCATTGTTTTCTATTTAAAAAAAATATATTATTTTTTTCTATTTCATTCATTCACTAATTTATATTTTATTTTCTATTTGATGTTAGCCTCTAGTTGTAATTATTGAACTATTATGTTCTCCTTTATATCAAAGTGCCCATCATCTACATGATGATTAAATCATACATGTAATCCTTTTATATTTTCAGTTAAACAAAAAGCACGTGATCAAGAATATTTTTTTAATATGCTTTATAATCATACCCAATAAACCATATTTTATATGCCCTATAGATATTGATTTTCCCTCGGTGGGGTGCGGTATAATGACTCAGGCCTAGTTATCTCGGGCTTGTTCCTTCCTTATTAATATTTCAATGGATTGATGAATAAGGATGACACCTTATTGCGCTTCCCACCATGTAATCCTCATGAGTGAATGATTCCATGGTCTACCCCATGACACTATGCAACCTCTAGATAAAAGTAATATATGCTCTTTGACCTTCTACATGGAAGTGAGTACTATTAGTAAGAATTTAAATGGTGACCTTCTTAATTTGTGATAACTATTATTGTATGCAAATTCTACTAATGGAAAATACTATTCCCAATGGTTTTAGCACTGATCCATAATATACATATGCAATATTGATCCAAAAGGATCTTCCATGATCGATTAGTAAATAATTCTTCAAACATCAAAATAAAGTTTACAACAGTAAATATCTCATTGGCGGCTTTCCATCAATTCTCATTTCACGGGAAACGACCTCCGGATGTAGAAGTTATTAAGGTTTGAAATTGCGAAAAAAGTGGCAAAAAATGGCAAAAAATGGGTATTTGGGAAAATGTTAAAAAATGGGTATTTGGGAAAATGTTAATGTAATGGTTTACTAATTTATTTGTGGAGTTTATGGGGATCGAAGCCAAGACCTCCAAACTTGTCAAAGCCTTCACAAATCCCGCCTAGCCATCTACCCCACACACATTCCTTGTAAGATATAGTGTAGAGGTTGTGTATAAGGTTGAAATTGAGTTTAGTTTGAAAAGAGAGGGGGGGCGGTCAAGGGCTTAGCTTTATACCCCATGGTCTATGCCGATACCCCCCATATCTATATTAGATCATGTTATATGCCATGTAGATTATCCATAGTCCATATATCCTGTAGTGGAGATTTCTCCCCGACTACGTGCAGATGCACCAACCTTAGCTCGTCTAGAGCATAAGGAAGAGTTCAAAAATAACAATAACAAAACAATAACAATAAATATTTTTTAAGGGTTTTAACATATATATCAACTGACTAATGCATAAAATAAAATAGTCACACCTTTCTAAAAGTGGGCCACCGTAGCTGTCCTTGGAAGTGGTTCCGCAGCTCCACGGTTTGGTTCTCCAATCTTGTCCACAACTGGTTGTCAAGTGAGGGTAATGGATCCAAATGGGTATGGAGTGAACTCAATGTACACCGTGGGAAATTGCGTGGAAAAATATGGAAGGAAAAGTATGCGATGTGACTGATGGAAAGATGGAAAAAAGTGATCCAAAAGTGCTTCTGGAATGGCCAAAAATTGTTTTGGGGAAGTCCTTCACAATGTATTTTGTTGATGTATTTGTAACTTCGGAATGTATTCACTTGTATATCTTATATTGTAGTTCATTGTACCCTGATGTTCCTTCAATCAGGAGAGTAATTAATATAATAAAGTCATGTAAAGTCATTGAGGTTAACCCTCCATTGTAAGTCAGGGCAATAGTCCCCATAGTTGAGTGCTATTAGGGTTATTAGACTCTCCTAGTGAGGTCAGCCCTGTAAGAGTAAAAGTCAAGTGGAAATCTAGTATAAATAGAGAGTGAGAATCTCTATTTGAAACACACACTCACTCAGCTGTAGCGCATGAATGAGAGAGGACGAGCTCACACGAGTGAGAGAGAGAACAACTCTCAGAGATCATATTTGTGTTTTTGGGTTTTATTTTTTCCATTAGTGCTCATTCTATCTCTGAGGAATTTGCAGGGTTTTCTCCTTTATGGTTTCCCTAAGGAAAACTCTTTGTGTTTCTTGTCTCTTGTGATTATTGTTGTGCATGTTATTCTCTCAAATAAGATCCTAGATCATATTGATTAAATGATAAAAATATAACATGGTATCAGAGCTAAAATGAGAAGAATACATTGTGCAACTACAAAAGCTAAGTCTTCTTACTTTTTGTGTCTCTCTCCACAGATCATCAGCAAAAGGAGACTAGGCTAACTCTCCATTGAAGGGCACATCTCTCTGTCGAAGTAGAATTTGATTTGGGGCATTTTCAGTCTTTGACCTGTCACTGCTATGGGAAATTATGAGTTTTCATAGAAGAGGAATCTCTATCCTCATAGAGTGATACCAGCATAAGATTTCTCTCCTCCTCAAAATCGAAATTTAGAGACCAAGATCAAAATTTTTGGTTGGGTAAAACTTCAGGAAAGTCAAATGCTAATTTGACCCCAGACCAAAAAACCCTAAAAGACTAAAACTAGTAATGTTGGTGCATTCACTATATATTGATATTGGAGAAGGCCCAGAAGCCGAAACATGTACCAGCCTAAGCTAAATTCCTGATGTATCCTTTGTAAACGTTTCAACGTCAGATTTGCTATATTTTGGGAGATATGATTCCTTCAATTCAGGGTTCCATCCTCTCCCAGGATTCATCCTTAAATAGGACACTTAGGAAAAATTTCTTAATCTCGGGCTACAAAGGTCCAAATTAAATTTCGCAAGATGTTCCAGATAGGAAACATACTATAATTTTTGGGGTAAAAGTTTCAGAACCCTAAGGTGAAACAGTGACACCTGGAAGTCTGTACAAGTTTGATATATGGAACAATCTTGAAATAAGTCACCTTGGGAAAACTCTCATAAGTCCCAATTGGTCAAAACAATTCTGCTAAAACATACGGTATTGGAAAGAGGACATATGAGGCTACCTCATTGCAAAGTTTCAGACACATAGGAGCATATTTTTTGGATATATTGTAGAAACAATATTAAGAAATTATGTAGAAGAAATTGAAGAAAACTAGGGCATCAGATATTTTGTAGTTCTGATCACAGTTTTGGGAAAATGAGTATGTTGCTTAGCTCTCCTTTAGGAGGTGTATCTTTCTATCCAATCATATATGAAAGATTCCAAGTTTTGAAAATTAGGGTTTCTCTGACAAACCCTAGATCAGCTAGATCCGGAACGAGGACAAACACTTCAATTTGGTAAGATCTAATCTTTTTCTATTTACATTTGAGGTTCTCATTTCAAAATGACCTATCACACCAACTTGATGACAAGCTTGGTGAAGCTAATAACTTCCAAGTATGGAAGTATAAGATCTCTATGATCCTTGAAGAAATTGACTTGGATCAGTATTTCAATAAGAAATTTCTAGGAGCCAGAGGGATATGAGGCTAAGGATAGAGCCAAGAGAATCATTGCGGATTCTATTAACGATCATCTCATCCCTCATATGTCATCATTGAAGACACCAAAAGGAAGCGTTCTATGCTATGCTGAAGAAATCGAAGAAGAATAAGATATTGTTATAAACACCGTGAATGGCCTCCTGGGATCATGGGATTCATTCATTCGAGTAATGTGTGCCAGAAGGAAGTGATTACCTTCAGCAGACTCTGGGAAGAGTGCACACAAGAAAAAAATTGACTCATAATAAGAGAAAAGAAGATGGGAGCAACTGAATATATAGCTCTCATGATTCAAAGAAGACCCCTCAAGCGATGAGGAAAATGAAGGACTCAATTCTTGAAGAACCTCTTATCCATATTAGCGTTTGGATAAGAAATGAAGATGTCATGAATGAAGAAGATGATGAAGTAGAAGGATTAAGAAGGAGTCTACCCACGAAATGAATAAAGATAAGTATTCAATTTTCATTTCATCATATTATTTGGTTATGCATTTGTTTATTTTTAGTTGAAGTGCTATGCATGATAGAATGTTTGCATTAATGATAGTATACTACTAATATGCATGTGATGGGTAAGTAGCCCATGGTGCTATACAACTCTCAATTTATACTTATATAGAATGAAACCTCTTTGCTAACATATTGTATTAGTGCACAATCTCAATGATGTCATGGTATAGATGGAAGAGATCTAGAAAGTTTCCATAAGATATGGATGAATGTTGTATTGGCTAAAATAGTTGCATGATTATATCTTTATGCATAAAGAATTTTCCATTATAAATATGCCTTATGAAATGTTTCTAACCATACAACTGGTGCATTTGAGTTGTAGGAAGGATAGCGTACAATCGCCTACAAGAAAACAAGGAATGAGACTTGTTCCAAAGAACAAGCGACGATAGTTCAAGATTCACTCTAATAATCCAAGATGAAGAATAATATGACGATACTCTCAAAGAAAGAAAGAGGCCTTAGACACACTCTAGTTATGTAACACTATTGAGCGACATCATTGATAGAGATCCTTCCAGCTATGAAGAAGTATCCAAGAAGAAAGGGAAGAAAAGTACCAGTTCAAGAAGAATGATGTCTAGGATGCGGTATCAAAACTTGAAGGGAAGTTCGTAGTGTCTTCCAAATGGATCTACAAGATCCAAAAAGTAGGAGATGGAAAAATATAGGGATAAAAGGAAATATTTGTAGCCCAAGGCTTCTCACAGAAAGAAGGCATAGATTACAAAGAGACATTTGCAGCCATTGGAAGTTAAGACACATGACAGGAATATTCATGTGTGCAAATTAAAGAAGGCTTTGTATGAGCTCAGAAGGCACCCATGGGATAACACATACATGAGGATCTTGAAGATCACATAGAGTGATGAATATATTAACCTTTGATACAAGGTTGAAGATGAAAGACTATAGAGGATGACAAGCTCACAGATGGGTGCGAGAAGAACTTTTGAAAAGGTTCAAGATAGAGGATCTTGCTATCCAGTGACCCTAGTTGGATACACAGAATAATAGTAGTAGAGGAAGCTACTTGTCACTCCAGTACAGAAAGTTTCAATACATAGAGTACAAAAGGCATAGGAATATTGATGCTCCGTTTTAGAGGGAGTGACTGCAAAATATCCCGAGGTTTGACATGATATGATAGGATGGAAAGATTACTGATGGCTCTAGGATTTACTGAGAGTAAATCAGATTCCAACCTTTTCTTCAAGGTTGAAGGCGAAAGACCAGTAATTCTCCTGTTATATGTCGATGACTTTTTCCTGATAGGGAAAGAGGAACTCATTAAAGTTGCAAGAAGAAGACTTGCTACCGAGTTTGAGATGAAGGACTTAGGTATGATGCACTACTTTCTAGGCATGGAGGTGTGGTTGGGTGGAAATGGAATCTCCCTTGGACAAGGGAAGTATGCAGTGGATATCTTGAAGAAGTTCTGGGTGGAGGATTGCAAGGACATGGCCACACCTATGGCATCGAACCTAAAGCTATTGAGCGATGCTTCATCAAAGTCGGTTGATGCTACGATGTATTGTCACACGATTGGGTCATTGATGTACCTGACAAACATGACATAAGATATTTGCTTTGTTGTGAACACATTGAGTTAGTTCCGAACGAATCCGAGACATGTTCACATGATTGTTGCAAAGCATATTCTGAGGTACCTGAAGGGTACAGTTGACTATGGGTTCAAATATGAAGCGAATCAGAATATTAACCTGGAGGGTTATGTGGATTCGGATTGGGCAGACATTGCCATTAATAAAAAGAGCACTTTGGGGTGCTGCTTTAGTATGGGATCATGTTTGATCTCTTGGTTTAGCAAGAAGCCGTCCTATGTGGCACTGAGTACAACCGAAGCAGAGTATGTCACAGTTTGTTTAGCTATTTGTGAGGCAGTGTGGCTGAGGAAGCTACTAAATTATTTGTTTGATCTCCTGTTGGATGCTACTTGCATATATTACAACAACGAGAGTTTTGTGAAGTTGTCAGAGAACCCATTTTTCCATGACAAGTCAAAGGATATCAAGATCAAATATCACTATATCAAGGATATGGTACAGAGGGGAGTAGTGAAGCTCCAATTTGGGAACCAGATCGAGATCTCTCGAAAGAGGGAGCTCTAGCATAGCTGGTGAGACAGGTTGTCTAAACATAAAATACTGGTGAAGTTCGTAGGTTGCTCAGATGTAAACGGTTATTTAGGTTGTCCTCGGATGTAAATAGTCCTGGAAAAGGTCTTAGGTGATCCTTGGACGTAATCATCCCTGATGTGATTATATGCTATAAATGGCAAGACTGAAGTTTGACTACTTTAGGGAGAAGCTTGGTGTTCTCCAGCTCGAGGTTCCCTCCAAGGGGAAGTGATGAGTCTGAGAGCCTTTCTGACATGGTGGAAGGATTGGTTCCTCCCATGGTCAGATGTAAGTGTTGAGCCTTTGTGACATGGTGGCAAGCTAGGCCTCCAATGGTCAAATGTAAGTGTTGATCCTTTCTGACATGGTGGTAGGGTCGGCTTCCCATGGTCGGATGTAAGTGCTGAGCCTTTCTGACATGGTGGCAGGTTGGGCCTCCCATGGTTAGATGCAAGTGCTCAGCCTTTTCGACATGGTGGCAGGTTGGACCTCCCATAGTCAGATGTAAGTGTTGAGCCTTTTCGACATCGTGGTAGTTTGGGCCTCCAATGGTTAGATGTAAGTGCTGATCCTTTTTGACATGGTGGAAGGCTAGGCCTCCCATGGTTAGATGTAAGTACTCGGCCTTTCTGACATGGTGGTAGGATGGGCCTCCCATGGTCAGATATAAGTGCTGAGCCTTTTTGACATGGTGGAAGGATGGGCCTCCCATGGTTAGATGTAAGTGCTGGGCCTTTTTGACATGGTGGCAGGTTGTGCCTCCCATGGTCAGATGTAAGTGTTGGGCCTTTTTGACATGGTGGCAGGGTGGGCCTCCCATGGTTGGATATAAGTGCTGAGCCTTTTCGACATGGTGGTAGGTTGGGCCTCCCATGGTCAGATATAAGTGCTGAAGAAGATGAATACCTACATGGAGGCTAGGCCTATAACCAACATGAAAAAGAACTGTCTTTGTAGAATTTCCTATGACGAGTAGAATTGAGAGATAGCACCATTTGCTCGAGATACCGAGAGCAGTGATGATGATGATGATGACCCAATGATGAAGACTTGTGCTGATGAACTGTGTCAAGATAATACCTTCATAGTTAAGAGGGAGTGTTGATGTATTTGTAACTTCAGAATGTATTCACTTGTATATATTTTATTGTATTTCATTTCACCCCGATGTTCCTCCGATCAGGAGAGTCATTAATATAACAAAGTCACGTAAAGTATTTGAGGTTAACCCTCCGTTGTAAGTTAGGGAAATAGTCCCCACAATTGAGTTGAGGTTAACCCTCCATTGTAAGTCGCAGAAATAATCCCCACAGTTGAGGGGTATTAGGGTTATTAGACTCTCCTAATAAAGTCGGACCTGTAAGAGTAAAATTCAAGTGGAAAACTAGTATAAATAAAGAGTGAGACTCTCTATTTGAAACACACACTCACTCAACTATAGCGCATAGTGAGAGAGGAGGAGCTCGCACAAGTGAGAGAGAGAACAACTGTCGGAGATCATCTTTGTGTTTTTGGGTTTTACTTTTTCCATTGGTGCTCATTCTATCTTTGAGGAAGTTGTGGGGTTTTCTCCTTTATCGTTTTTCCGAGGAAAACTATATGTGTCTCTTATCTCTTGTGATTATTGTTGTGCATGTTATTCTCTCAGATAAGATCCTATATCATATTGATTAAATGATAAAAGTATAGCATATTTATAGTATGATCCTAGGATTTTTTGACCCAATGTAATTACCCATGGTATTTTATTGTTCATGGTATTTATCTGTTATTTTTTGACCAATTCTCTTTTTTAGTGTTTTTGCCCTTTTTGAGAGAGAGCGGGGATAAATCATAATAAATTCTCATCATTACCTTCATATATGGGAAGGAATAATGATGTTTTGGACCATTTTTAATGGAAATACAATTGTGAAGGTAAACAAAAGAGGGAAATATGGTCAGAATATGATGTATGTATATGGTTTAGACCATGGAGAGCTAGGTGCACACTTTTTAGTGTTAACATATTTCACCCTGATGTGTGAGGGTAGGAGCTCATTGTATGACCGATGGACATCACAGGATCATGGGAAAATGGTGACAACAGTGGAGAGACTGGAGAGAACCGTGGAGAAGTGGAGCTTCTTCGTTCAAACTACGGTGGATTTTGGTTTTTTATTGGTTCTAAAAAATGGATGAGATACATATAATGTATGACATGTATATGGACGAGGCAGGCATGTAACTAGGAATATTTCACCTTCTGTGGATAGAACTTGTTCCTCTGGTCTGAATGGTTTAGATCCAGAACAAATGAGTGAACAGCAAAGGATAAAGACCCTCCTTGGATGTTGTAGACACCTAGAATGCTGCTTCGATAGTGAACCTGTGTACCTGCAACCAGATCAAACATGAAAACACATCAAAGCTACCAGAACATCATTTACTTATCCATGTTAGTGATTAAGGAATCTAACAACATGTACATGCGAAATCAAAACAACAGTAATGTGGGACGGAAATTAGCTTTGCATTAAGATGTATGGAGAAGTTTACAACCAATTAAGCCTTAGTGTTGACATGCATCTGCATGAGACAAACAATTCATCCCCATAAGCTCCAACTTTGTTATCTATGCTCTCCAATGGTTTGGGTCAAGTGCTCAATCCGATAGCATAACAATACCTCTATATTTCTCCCCCTCAACCATATACATGAGCTTGTATTTATAAGACTCAATGGATAGGAATGGTTGAGAGATTTGTGGATGAGGTGGCCTCTAAGATCCTATGATGGGAGATCTCAAGCTCAACTGACCCACAATGATAGGGATAAGGGAGGACACAAGGCTCATGATATAGAAGCCTCGAGAAAATTCTCTTTTTCCAATTTTACCCAGGGTACCTCTTTTCTCCTCTTATGATAGAGCGGTTTAGATAAGAAACGCTTATGGACAAAAGGCCACAGGTGGTGGAACCGGTTATGGAAAACATGATAGAGGCGATGCGAGCAAGGTACTGCTCATGGATGACAGGGAAATCACGGTGCTGTGTATTTTCATGTAGGATTGAAAAACAACATGGGGTTCCCACTCTAAATGCTGGGATTAAGGGAAAACATGTAAGTCAAAGGTCTTATCACATGGTGGTGACAGGATTTGGGTATAACAGAATTCCCCCCAAAGCATGAGTCTTAGAGGGATACAATAAACAAGATCTTTGAGAGAACAAGTTGTCACCCAGAGATGAAAATGTTAGCTCGATCGGAGAATGTCGTTTAGTAGGCATCTGTAGTACATCAATATTTTTGACTCATGGACACAAGTAACCAACTCATGGCTGTAGACCAATACAAGGAAGATCCATGGGAGGAATAAACAATCATGGCTACAAGAATACAACGTAGATCCATGTGATAGAGGACTCAAACTTAGACATAGTGTTAGCTGGAATATTTCACCTCCTGTGGACAACAAGGTGTTCCATTGGTATGAATGGTTCAGATCCAGAACAAATAGATCACAGAGGCTGATAACTCTCCCTAGATGCTATAGATATCTATAATACAAGGCTTTGATAGTCCACTTGTGTACCTACAAAAAATCTCAACACAAAACGAATCAAAGCAACCAGAATATGATCTACTAATATATGATAGTGACTAAGGAATCTAGCAATATATATCTAAAATCAAACATCAACAATATATATGGGATAGAAAATCAACTTGAATTAGAAATATGAATAAGTTTACAACCAATCCTTAGTGTTGACATGCATCTCCATGAAACCAGCTCTTTATCCCCAAAAGATCTGACCCTAGCTCTCTATGCTCTCTCCAAATGATCTTGGGCCAAGAATCAATCCAACAACATGACAATACCTTCAATGTTCTCCCCTAAACCATGGCTATGAGCTCATATTTATAGGGCTTTAATGGATAGAGATGGTTTAGAAATTAGTGGGTGAGGTGGCCTCTAAGATCCTAGGATGAGGGATATCGAGCTCAACCAACCCACAACAGTAGGGGTAAGGAAGTACACGAGGCTTATCATATAGAAGCCTCGAGAAAATTCTCTTTTTCCCCTTTTACTGAGGGTACCACGCTTCGTCTTCTATGACAGAGTGGTTCTGGTAATAACCACCTATGGACCAAGGGAAATGTGCGATGGTACCCCTTGTGGAAAATCGATCAAAGGCAGTGCGAGCAGGGGTACCGCTCCTGGATAAAGGGGCATGCATGGTGCTGGGAATTTCTATGATAGATTGATAAAGAAACCATTTAGTTTCCACTCCAGACACTGGGATTCAGGGCAAGTAGGTATGTCAAATGTCTTATCACATGATGGTGACAGGATTTTGGTATAACAGGATTCCCCCCAAAGCACGAGTCTTAGAGTGATATGATAAATGAGAGCTTTGAGAACAAGTCGTTGCCAGGAGATGAAAATGTTGGCTCGATCGGAGTATGCAGTCAAGTAGGCATTTGTAGTATATCAGTATGTTGACTCATAGACACAAGTAACCAAACTCATAGCTGCAAACCAATACAAGGAAGATCCATGAGTGGAATAAACAAGCATGGCTACTAGAATACAACGTAGATCCATGTGATAGAGGACTCAAACTTGGACATAGCTACCAGACATACAACATAGATCTATGTCATACAAACACAAATTTGAGCATAGCCATAACCATAGAAATGTGGATCCATGTTAAATATACAAAAGTCCATCGCAACATGGGGAAAAAGCAATGAGCACTTTTAAACAAATGCTCAGGGTCTTCATCTCGTTTTCCACAAAGTACGATTCTATCCATGTGATTACAATGATCTGAAGTCGAACATGGTAGAAACCACTTGATTACTGGCCAATGATGTGAATCATTAACAAGTGCGAGGGATATCACCATTAATGTCAATGATTCCCAAGGTACCCGAGTACAATCTACTGAGTGCGAATAGATGTCCTGATGTCAAACACCCAGTCGATTCTATCGATCAAAGGTGAATGATGTGAACCTATGTCAAGAGCGAGAGAATCTGTCATTAAGGCATATAGATCTCAAGGTAAGAAATATTGTTTCTAAGACTATTTCCTGGATGATGAGCTGATGTTGACGGGAATAGTCTCATCGAAGGAGGGCTATGATGAGTCCCACATCAACGACACGAAACTCAGAACATAGTTCTGGAATGATGTGAATGTAGTAACCATATGACTAACTCAAAGATACTGACACAAAGACTGTGTAGACTACAGAGGTAAAACTTCTTCAGATCCCCTTTGAACATCAGGCAGCATGACAAGATGACTTGGCAGCATGACTAGACAGGACAGATACACAATGCGATAGTGGACAATGCATTATTTTGAAAGACTCAAAGGATTGGCATGACTCACGAAAGTGGATCCTCATGGAGATCAGCTAAATACCCAATTGAATGACATGATTGTGCAGACAAGTGCCATGTTCAAAGGTAACGACAAACAACTGCCATTATTTGCAAAATGATTCCCTTCCCATTTCCTCCTTCATGATCGATGAGTGCCTCTTTTCGGTTTTACGAGTTCAAAGAGGGTAACAAACACTCGATATAGCTTGTCAGAAGACAAGTCGAGTGTCATATGTTTTACGAACCTGAGAGAGGAGGGGTTCATTCCCTAAATGGGTCTCTCAATGTTTAATTTAATGAGTCCACTGAAAGAAAAATCGGTATCGTTCATGTTTAGAGAGTTTGAACGAATACGAAAGAAAACTCCATGGGGGTCCTTTTTCGTATGATTTAGTCCCTAAGGCCCAAAAAAGTGTAAAATCATGCCTTAGAAAACTCTTCCATTCATGATTGGTTACAGTTTTCCTTTCTCATAAATAGTCCTATCCGAACCAAGAAAGAGATAACCTACTGTCAGATTGACGACTCTTCAAATACTTTAACGAGCGTGAAGAAGACACGATCGCTTGACAATCTTTTCGTATTTAAGGAGCCTGAAAAGGGTTTAAAGAGAAATCCATGAGGTTTCTTTACACAATGTCACTTTTTACGAGCCTGGAAATATTCGGAAATGGAATCGACTATCTTTTCATGTTTAAGGAATCTGAAAAAGATGTGAAAATAAGACTCCATGACACTTCTTTACACAATATCGTATTTTACAAGCCTTGAAAGAAACTTGAACTGGACTTGGAACTTTGATACTAGATTTTAACGAGTGTGACAAAGTGTTGTAATAAACACTCGACGACCTTTTCTGTTTTGTGAAAGTATGAAAAATCCATAAACAAACTTTCAAAAGTTTTTACTAAAGTCAACCTGCAGATGACTCATAAACAAGTGTTAAATGCATCCAAAATCAACATTAAGGGATTATGACAAATAGATTTTGACCAAAACATGAAGTAATATTAAAACTATACTAAGTTAGACCCAAAAAAGTCTATATAAGGCAAGTAAATAGTAAAAAATCAAACATTTCATTATTTACCTCTAGCAGAGAGCACTTGGAGCTTTCTCTAGCCAGATCTTCCGCAACTGATACTGGGAGTCTCCACCCTCCGTTTTCAGTCTCGTCAGTTGCAGGTAATAGCTAAGACCCTTATCTTTCATTTCATAGATTCTATTTTGGGATTTTGTGGGGTTTTATGCCTATTTGGAAATCCCTAAAATCCAATTTGCAGGCACCGCTGCTACCCCTTATGAGATAGGCAGTACCATCCTAAAACCACGCCAAGAATATGGTGGACAAGCGGTGCCACCTCCTGTCTCCAACAGGGCACAGACGGTGCTGGCTGTGGAGAAGTTAAATAAATGACATGGGCATAATTTACTCATTCTTTTGATTTGCAATGATTCAAGGATGATATTAATGCATACCATTGTGGTTTTTGGCAGGTCTAGGCTTCCAAAATATGGTGATATGGAAGGAAAGAACACATGATGATGAGGATGTTGCTACTAAAAGGAATCTGGTTTGTATTGCCGCACTCCAGAACTATGGGGTTTTAAAGTTCTTCTGGACACCAAGCATGGTGTCCCATGAAAGACTATTGGAACACATACTGAGAATGTGGAATCCAGAACATTAGTATTTTGAGGTGGGGGCACACATACTTACAGTGGAGGTAGAGGATATCTACTTCCTGACTGGCCTATCGAGACGGGGTGCCCACATCTCGCTGACAGGTTCCCGTGGCGGGGACATTACCACCAGAGAGCTCATAGATCAACACTACGTACTAGGTACAGGCACATCGGGGAAGAAAATCCCCATTAGGGCAGTGACAGACAGGGCTCTACGAATTGTTCTGTTCACCATGCAGAGGGTGGAAGGTAGCGAGGGTGTACATCAGGCTTCCAGGGCACATATGCTGTATGCCCTGGAGGCTATGGCACCTAAGATGTTCAACTAGGTGGAAGCATTGCTTCAAATCTTCAAGGATCAGCTGACTAAATGTCGTCAGGGAGAGCTGAAGCAGTTCAACTTTGGTTCCATCTTAGCTTTCTTCTTCTTTGAGCACGTCCCACAGATGAGGCCCTAGGTGACTTTCCGAATTCTGAGAGCATGGGACGCCCGTATGTTGAGGTGAGTCTAGGTCATGGCTCACACAGGAGTGGGTAGGGGCAGAGTGAAGTTTGGTGATCTATTGTTCAGATGGCTGTGGGATCAGATGCTCATGGTCGAGGACTATGCCTATGCAGGCACAGATTTTACAGGTGATCCTGACCTACCACTCCCACCTGGAGGGCAGTGGGGTGACACTGGTAAGAAGCAAGAAACCCTAATAATGGAAAATATTTTTATGTTTTTTATGTTTTATATTTTTTATGATAAGTGATGAGACCTGTTTGTCTTCATGCAGATGTTGGAGTAGCGAGGGCTGGATTAGCATCTCTATTAGGCAGGTGATCCGGATCTCACTTCATGCAATAGGGTGATGATATCACTGGGGAGCTGGAGGAGAACCTAGATAGGTTGACTTTGGACATCCCAGACACTGACATAGATGACCTCCCGACTCGATATTAGAGATCTACGATGGGAGTACCAGGCTAATTGAGCAGGCTACTATGCAGGGTGGCTCGAGCAGTGATGTGCTATCATGAGCACCATTAGTGGATGAGACATGTATACTGAAAGCTGATAGCTTCAAGATTTTTTGTATAATTATTTTTCCTGAAAGCCTACATGCTTCAGATGAGGTCTCAGGACCTATTTTTTGTAAAACGTTTTCATATATATATATATATATATATATATATATATATATATATACAGACTTTTACACGGTGTTTATATGTTTCAAATGGATAAATTCATTTTCTATGAGTTATATGTGTCTTTAAATGTTTATTTACAATGTACCATGTTTTATTTGACATCATGAATGGGAAATATGCCAATCTAGGATGTAATTAGCCAATGAATCAGCAACTACATTATGTTCCCTAGGGATATGACTATAGGTAATGGTTCCAAATTATCTTTCTAACAAACGTACCCTCTAGAAGAGGCGGAGGAGCACCAGGTTCCTAATAGTGTAGACATGGTTTAAATGACAAACCACGAGCTGAGAGTCCATCAAAACTACTAGATCACGAACATCCTGGGAGGCAGCTTCAGTCAGAAGACTGATGATTACTTCATACTCGGCGATGTTATTAGTAGTGGGACCTAAACAAACCGCTCCTGAAAAGACCAAATCTTCAACTGGGGAATAAAGAACCCAAGCAGCTAAGTCTATATTCAAGGTGTGGTGGAAAGCACCATTAGTGAAGCTGTAGAAAGGCATCTGCATGACCAAAACATGGTATAAATAGATGCAGACACTAAAACTCAAAACCATCTTGAAATACTGAAAGCACACTGAAAGTCAATCAATATACATATATACAAGATACCATCCAAGAAAACCTAGGCATAGTACCTTTTTAGGTACAACCCATTGCGAGGTTTCCCCAAAGGGATTCCATCATAATCAACTAACTCATAGGCTCCTTTCTCTAACACCTTGGAAATAACGAAAGGTCCATATCATATGGACTCGAACTCACCCTTCCCTAGCTTATCATATCTCTGGTCATAAGTCAAAACTAGGTCACCCTCATTGAAAACACAAGGCTAGATGAATTTATTGTACTGCACCTTGATGCGTTTCTTATGTGCCTCATTAGCCAAGGCAGCATCTCTATGAGTCTCATCAAGGTTATTTAAGTACAAAAATATAGCTTCCTCTGTGGAAGTGTTTGGGAGAAGTTTGACAGCAAGTTGTAAAGATGGAATCTGAAATTGGATCGACAAGATAGCTTCAAGTCCATAGACAAGCTAGAATGGCGTGAAATTAGTAGTTGTTTCACGGAAGTCCGATAAGCCCAAAGAGCAGAAAAAAGAATGAGGTGCTAATTGGATTTATGATCTCCAACCATATGACGAAGCATAGTTCTCAAAACCTTTTTAATAGCCTCTACCTGACCATTAGCTTGTGGATAATACGGCGTAGAGTTTTCATGGTGAAAACCTAGCTTGGCACTCAATTCCTCCATCATTTGATTACGGAAATGAGATCCGTGATCAGTGATGATGGACTACAGAACTCCAAATCTAGCTATGATATGATTGAACAAGAAGAGAGCGGCAGTCTTTCCATCTTCTGCATATGTAGGCATGGCCTCAGCCCATTTTGTGAAATAATCCATGGCTACGATGATGTAACCATGCCCCTTGGCTAAGATAGGCTTACAATGCATGAATTCAATCCCCCATTTGGAAAAAGGGCCAACGACAATGATGGGGTGAAGCGGAGCAGGATGGGTGTGCTTTTTGGGATAAAAATGTTGGCAAGGTGGGAATTTCATAACAGCCTCATGACAGTCTTTGAAGACAGAAGGCCAAAAATAGCCAGCACGAAGGATTTTCTGGGCTGTAGCCATCCTAGATAAATGACCGCCACATGCTTCAGAGTGGCAATCATTCAGCACATGTTCAGCCTCCTCATGAGTGAGGCATCGTTGGAGAATGGGGTCAATCCTATGTCTATACAAGGTATCATTTAAGATAAGATAGTATTTCACGTGGTGATGGATGCAGTGAGAATCATCATGAGATAGATGCAGCTGAAAACACTGGGTCTGGAGATAAATCAAAAAATTTCCATACCAAGGATAAATAGTGCTAATAAGGAACATGAATTCATCTGGAAATGAATTGCTGGGCTCAGATTCCATGGTAGCACAGGGAAGGTCACACATAAGCTCAACAAAATCAAGGATTTCTTTGATGTAGCCTTGGAAAACTCAAGATCAAACTCCTGAAGGATGACAATCCAATGGGAGTACTAGCCCCGAAGTACCTGATGAGTCAGAATGTAGTACATCAGGTTATGGTCTGCCAATACGGTGGTAGTGCGAAGCAGAATGTAGTGATGAAATTTTTGCACAGTAATGACCGTGGCCAAAGATAGCTTCTCCACATGTGGATAACGGGTTTCAGAATCACTAAGATTCTTACTGGTGTAATAAATCACATGCTCCTGACCATGGAGATTGTCCTGCACTAAAACCATGGCAATGGTAGTAGCGGAGGCAGCAATATACAGAGAAAATCCTTTGAATAATCCGGGGGCTGTATCATGGGTGAATGAGTCAGAGCGTGCTTGAGATTATCAAAGGCGCATTGGGCTTGGTCATCCCAGAAGAATGGAGTGTTATTCTTGAGGAGACACACATAATTGTGTGTTTTCTCAGCGAAACTGCACACGAAATGGTAGAGAAAGTTTTCCTTCCCCTGCAAACTTCAGAGTTCAAGGATGTTGGTTGGGGTTGGTAGATTAATGATAGCAGCAATCTTCAAAGGATCAATTTGAATGCC
Source organism: Pseudotsuga menziesii (assembly GCA_001517045.1). Classification (NCBI taxonomy): domain Eukaryota; kingdom Viridiplantae; phylum Streptophyta; class Pinopsida; order Pinales; family Pinaceae; genus Pseudotsuga; species Pseudotsuga menziesii. The sequence continues at coordinate 470,681 of LPNX011037000.1, read as the reverse complement.
ATCTTTGGATACCACAAATCCAAGTAGATGTCCCGTCTCAATGCAAAAAACACATTTATGTGGATTGAGCCATATATTATAATGACGACATCTCAGGAATATGTCTCTAAGATGACCAGGATGGTCCTCCCGTCACTGTGAATGAGTAGGGAGATCATCAAGGTACGGTTCAACAATATGTTTAATGTCGTGAAATTCATAGGACATCACACGCTGGAACGTGGCTCCAACATTTTTAAAGCCAAAAAGTAACTTCTTATATGCAAACTTTCCCCATGGGAAAATGAATGCCATCTTATGTTGATCGGAGGACAATATCTCAATCTAATTATAGCTATAGAAGCCATCCATGAATGAAAAGATGACACTTCTAGAACAATTGTCGATAATCTGATCGATATGTGGGGTAGGAAAGTTGTCCTTGGGACAAGCTTTATTTAAATCCCTAAAGTCGATGTAGACTCTAATGGTGCCCTGCTTTTTATTAACAGGGACAATGTTCGATACCCATTCCTTCAGAGGCATAGGATAAATAAGACCAGCTTTCAGAAGTTTCTCAATCTCAGCTTTAATAGCTGCGGCATTCCTAGGATGGACTTGCCTAGGTTTCTGCTTGATAGGTTTAGCCGTGGGATATGTTTTAATCTCATGGACCACAATGGAAGGGTCAATCCCTAACATCTCTTCATAGGACCAGGAAAAAATATCACAGAATTCCTTAAAAAGTGCCTTATATGCTTCAGATTCATCTGTGGAGCAGTTCTACCCAACATGAACGTGCTCAATAACATCAGGCTCGGCTGATATGTCAATTGGGTTCATCTGAGTAATGTTGCAAATGTTTCTTTCATAATCTGTGTCTTGCAACAATATAGGTCTTTGCGGAACATTGACAATATCAGTAGGAAATAAGGATGAAAAATCATGGATGCCTGAGCTGGTATTGGGGAGGAACATGGATCTATGATGGTGATCCTCCCAAATGGGTTCATCCGTGTTTATGATCTCTATAATGGACTCATTAGAAGGAAAAGTCTCAGAGAGATAGTCTAGAATCAGAAAAGAAGGTTCTAACTAGTACAGTAAATGGTAAGGGTTCGAAGCCACTAAATGAATATAATTAGTGTGATCATCGGAACAAGTTTGAGGTGTCATACATAGCTTCATGCAGGCTCAATGAGGTGGAATCAACAAAATTTTGGCCCTGGGGCTCAAAATCAAATGAGGCGATCATATGGACTATCGCGGTATCCGTGCTATGAGGAGTAGAGGGAAAAATCCCCATAAGGGATGAATCCTTCAACATGCCTACCCCAATCGACTGGTAAGGAGGAGGGGACTGACCTAACATGGGGATGTTATTAGTTGTGGAAGTAGTAACATCTAGCGTACATAAATCAAGCTGGTCAATGGTAACAATTCTCCCAAGATGCAGGAATTGGACCGTTCGAAATACTATTGAAGCAACAACATTCATGGAATAGAACCAATTCCTTGCTAAAAGGAGGTTATAATAAAAAAGGGGCATCTAGCACTTCTACTTGGATGGAAATGGTTTTTCCCCTGAGCTTGACTGCGAGGGTTGATATGAGGCCATGGGGTTGGAAACCCCGTCCATCGAAGGCTTTAAGAGTCGTAGGTGATGTAACAAGCTCGGGAGAGCCAAGATCTTTCCAACAAGTTAGAGATAACACCGAGGTCGAAGCTCCTTCATCTAGTACCATTCGAAAGACTTTCTTTCCCACTACTTTCGTAATAATTTGAAAAGCAATTTTATGTGGTAATCTAGGTTTATAGTTCTCAACATTGAAATGAATCAAGTTAGTGTTATCTGGGTCTACAGCTCCTAATGCTGTCAACAAGTTCTTGTGCTGTGTAGGGAAACTTTGGAGTACTTCTAGGGTAGACATCGCACAAGGTTCTTGAGCGAGATCTTCAACCAAATTATAGAATTGAGCAGCTTGGTCATTAGGATTAAAGACAACCTTCTGAAGAGTACTCTTTGGTGGGCACAAAATCATGTCAAGAGTAGGCTTGTCGATAGACAAGGGAACAATAGATGAGGATTCTGGAGAACTAGTAGCAGGAGCTTTCCCTGAAGAAGATTGATCTTCTTGCTTATCTATGGGTTTATCATAATTTTGGCTTTGAGTCTGCAGATGGAAGGTATCTAAGGACATCATATGAATTTCCTCTGATGAACTAGAGTTACCTTGGTTAGACATGTGGTCTACTAGCTATTGTTGAGAGGGAAAGGGATCCGTAATTATTGTAGGTGCCAGATTAGACTTCAGAAACTGGGAGATTTCATCTCGATGGGGACACTCCTTTGAAAAGTGGTCACCACTGCACAACAGACAAGGATATTTAGCCTTCCTTTTCTCTTTGTTGTTGTCATTATTGGTTTATTGTGGGGTCTCCTGTTGGTTTCCAGGTTTTTTATTTTTATTTTTACCTTTCTTTTTATGACCCGAGGTTTGAGTACTTTGAATAGAATTGAAGTCGAAAGAAACCTTAGGAGTCTAAGGAGTAGTAGTTTGGGTTTGCTTGGTATATTTCACTACAGATGGGGACTGGATTGAACCAACAATCCCATCAACAGGTACTTCTGCTGGTGGCTTGGCAGGGTCAGTGCTGGGGTGAGGGGCTTGAGGAATCAGGTCATAAAGAGTCTTGGATTGCCAATGAGCCAAAATACACAAACGAATGTTGTGGTAGTTCAATATACCACTTCGTGGTCATCCCGGTCAAAGTTCGCTAAAAGAGTCGTAACCAAATAGAATCATCCATGAGGTATTTCTAGGAACACCACAAATGAAAATTCATAACATGGTTCCGCATATGTTCACGTTGCTTCCCATCGAATTTCAGAATATTCGATGGTAACTTTACCGGGATGGGAGGCCAAGAGGGATTGTGTCGAATGGGATCATTAATCAACTTGGACAAATCAGGCAAGTCCAAAGTTGCTAGGAAAGGTAATTGTCTATTGGGATGCACATACGGGTAATATTGATATGGCATATAATTACTAGTAGGGCCATAGGTAGATTGATAAACAGGTTGCCGTGAGGAAGAACCACCGAAAAATCCACCCATGAGGGGTTGATTTCCAAAATTAGGACCACTAGGACCACCAGGGCCTCCAGGAGGAGGACCGCCAGAGCCACCAGGACCATTGAGACCACCAGGACCACTAGGACCACCAAGAGGCAGACCACCAGACCCTCCGGAGCCTCCAGGAGGTGGAAAACCTCCAGAGCCTCCAGAACCACTAGGTGGAGGGCCACCAAACCCTCTAGAGCCATAAGGAGGAAGGCCACTAGGTCCCCCAGGACCACTAGGACCACCAGGACCATGAGGAGGACCGCCAGATCCTATGGGACCATTAGGTCCCCCAGGGGGAGGACCTCCCTAAGGCGGTCCTCCTGCACCTCCCGCAGTATGTATAGGTATCCCTCCCATGGCTGGAATGTAAGACCATTTGGGTTTCCCCCATGGCGTAAAAGTATTTCTAGGGTATGTAATTCCACTAGGATTAGATGGATGATTACCTATAGGTATTTGATAACCATAACCACTAGAAGACTGAATGGTAACAAGTTGTGCCCCCAATGGCTGACCTGAATTAGATGGGGGATTTACCACATTAGTGTGGGTGGGGGGGACAAAAACTATAGATGTTTCTATGTTAGAGGTCTATCCTTGACTAGGTACAACTCTGGTATCAGATAACGTAGGTCATACCAGGGGTTTCCCCCCGGCATTCAAAGGTACTAAAAAAACAGGAATTGAAGGTTGGGCCCTAGATGCAAAAGACATGGGAGGATTTGGAACAGACATAACATAAGAGGTGATAGGGGTGGAAATTTGACCTGGGCTATGTGTTGTTAATGGATGATCTATAATCGGTTCAATGGGTCTCATAGAATCGGCTAATGAACGATATCCCACAGGAAGGAATGTGGAATGAACTGGTGAAGAGCCTAATAGGTTGTCAATCTAATTTTATACCTTCTATGCATAGAGGATAGCAGCACGATATTTCCTATGTTCTTCTTCACTCTCAGGAGAACTTACACGGGTGCCAAATGAGGCAATGGCCTGTCCGATGGGTGTCTCTCAAGAAGGAGCATTAGGACCAAAGTCTGGACGGGTATCATCAACATGTCCTTTCAAGGGAGGATGGAACGATGAATCTTCTTGGGAAGGCTATTGGACCAAGGGAGGTGAGTGTGAAGAATATGGTACTCCACTTTCCACCACCACATTATCTCCCACTTGGGAGGTGGTAGCAACTCCTTGGTTGATAGCTTCCATTGGATTTTCTTCTGAAACAGAAGTAAAATCAAGTGGTAATCCCCGTACTCTCCCAGACTATCAGCCAGTGTGTACAGTTCCTATCTAACCTAGGGTCTGAAAATCTAGAAAAAACACACCAAAAGACTTCCCTACTCAAACTGTAGGTCAAAACAAGTAGACTTAAAATGACAAGAGGAGTTCAAAAGTCAAGTCTCTCACTAAGATTGTCAAGAAGGTGCCTCTCACGATATACCTCGAGGGTACATGTGTAGTAATCTCACTGAATGCTATTTTCGGTGTATGGCTCCAAACAAGATGGCTAAAGGGCTTTTCTCAGATAGATAAGGTACCCTAGTGGGGTCTCCCGATATACTCAAGGTACGTGGGATCTCGAATAGGTAGTAGTGTTGTCTAATGCATAACCGTACACAAGGAGCCTTCCGATATACAATCGAGTATCTGAAGTAGCTTTCTATATACCTCAAGGGTACATGAAAGGTTGTTTGATATACTGACGGTATGTGGAAGAATCGCGCGAGTCTCGGAATGTAATGCTGACAAATAATGACAGCTCCTACGTTTTATGACGCCCAAACAAATCTCTAACCTATCACTCAAGTTACTACATAAATTTTAACCTACAACTACCATTAATTTTAACTTGTACGGTTAGGTGAATGCATGATTTTTTGACAGAAAAGTAAAACCATGCAATATGCTTGTGCAAATGTTCACTTTACCATTCAATATGCCTACTTACGGGAGGGAAGGGAGTGTTTTCCTTTTTGTTTCAAAACCAAAAATCATTCCAATCAACAGTCATGAACATCAAATCAAAGACAAGCAAACACTTTTACAAACCAAAAATCTTCTTTTCGAAAGAAAATGAGAAGGGTGAGAATCTCCTTTCCTAAAATAACAACACTAAGAACACATATATGCCAATGCACTATAACTTTTCAAATTTCTCAAAAACATAAGCAAATCTAACTTAAAACTACCATTTTTGTTTTATATTTTGATCGAGATAGTCCTCTATGCATGAGAGACAAAAGATCATGAAGGTCCTGAAAGCTTATAAATCCAATCAGAAAAGCCAAATCCAACGCTCAAATATGATGTGCTAATCTCAAGCAAAACTTTTCTTTTTTGAAGGGAAGAAAAATAAGTTTACTATGCAAGCAAGAAATGAAATCTAGAAGCTAATCTAGTGTTATTCTTTCAGTATATGCAACGAAAAGAGAGTTCAATGAGCACCCTAACTTTCAGAAAACAAGAAATCGTCTTTTAAGCACAACCAACAAGCAAGAAGCAGATGAACAATAAAAAAGACTAAACAAATTTTTGAAATTCCACTCAAATCAATCTTAAACCATCAAAGTAGTAAGCCACACACATCAGATTCAATAACAAAGACCTGATAACATAACTGAAAGTAATCGAAATTCCAAATTTTTACAAAGAAAAATGAGGAAAGAGAGTTTTGGACTAATGCCTACCTGGTACTGCGCTTCGTAGGTGTTGTAAGAGCGTTTCCAAAGTAGCACCGCTCCTAGCAAACCAGATACAGGCAGTGGCACTGCTTACTACCCATTATGTTCAGGCGGTGGCACCGCTCCTCGTACAAAGCATGGCCGCAGTTCCCTGTAGATGGCCAAAACAAAAAAGAGAACAATGGATCAGATTAAAAAAGACTAGATCAAGGAAAATAATGTCGAATTGAATATCGTAACAGAGCATAAAAGACCGAAATGAATCAGATCTGAATAGATCTAGAGATTTTGAACCCAAATCATACAAATCAGAAACTAGATCTGACTGAAAAGAGTTGAAGAAAATGGAGCCTCGATTCAGACAAGAGTTGCAGACTAAGGAATATCAGAACAATTGAATACAACTAATCCCCAGCGGAGTCGCCAGATTTGTTAGCTGGAATATTTCACCTCCTGCGGACAGCAAGGTGTTCCACTGGTCTGAATGGTTCAGATCCAAAACAAATAGATCATAGAGGATGATAACTCTTCCTAGACGCTGTAGATATCTGGAATACAAGGCTTTGATAATCCACCTGTGTACCTACAAAAAATATCAACACAAAACGAATCAAAGCAACCAAAATATGATCTACTAATCTATGCTAGTGACTAAGGAATCTAGCAATATATATCTAAAATCAAACATCAACAATATATATGGGACAGAAAATCAACTTGCATTAGAAATATGAATAATTTTACAACCAAGCCTTAGTGTTGACATGCATCTTCATGAAACCATCTCTTCATCCCCAAAAGCTTCGACTCTAGCTCTCTATGCTCTCTCCAAATGATCTTGGGCCAAGAATCAATCCAACATCATAATAATACCTTCAATGTTCTCCCCTCAACCATGGCTATGAGCTCATATTTATAGGGCTTTAATGGATAGAGATGGTTGATAAATTAGTGGGTGAGGTGGCCTCCAAGATCCTAGGATGAGGGATCTCGAGCTCAACCAACCCACAATAGTATGGATAGGGCAGTACACGAGGCTTATCATCTAGAAGCATCGAGAAACTTCTATTTTTCCCTTTTTACCCAGGGTACCGTGCTTCTCCTTCTATGACAGAGAACTTCTAGTAATAACTTCCTATGGACCAAGGGCAATGGGCAGTGGCACCGCTTGTGGACAACCGATGAAAGGCAGTGCGAGCAGGGGTACTGCTCCTGGATAAAGGGGCATGCGCGGTGCTGGGAATTTCTATTATAGATTGATAAAGAAACCATTTAGTTTCCACTCTAGATGCTGGGATTCAGGGAAAGTGGATATGTCAAATGTCTTATCACATGATGGCGACATGATTTTGGTATAAGACATAGCTACCAGACATACAATGTAGATTTATGTCATACAGAGGAAAATTTGAGCATAGCCATGACCATACAAATGTGGATCCATGATAGATATACAAAACTCCATCACAACCTGGGGAATGCAATGAGTGCTAAACAAATACCCAAGGTCTTCATCTCATCTTACACAAAGTATGATTCTATCCATGTGATTACAATGATCTGAAGTCAAACATGGTAGAAACCACTTGATTACCGGTCAATGATGTGAACCGTTAACAAGTGCAAGGGAGATCACCATTGATGTCAATGATTCCCAAGGTACCCTAGTACAATCTACTAAGTGCAAATATATGTCCTGATGTCAAACACCCAGTTGATTCTATCGATCAAAGGTCAATGATGTGAACCTATGTCGAGAGCGAGAGAATCTGTCATTAAGGCATACAGACCTCAAGGTACTGAGTTTTTTGTTTCTAAGACTATTTCCTGGAGCTGATGTTGATGGGAATAGTCTCATCGAAGGAGGGCCATGACGAATCCCACACCGATGACACAAAACTCGCAACATAGTTCAGGAATGATGTGAATGTAGTAACCACAAGACTGACTCAAAAGTACTGACATAGAGACTGTTTTGACTGCAAAGGTAAAATTCCTCAACTTCCCTTTGAACATTGGGCGGCACGACACAAGACTTGGCAGCATGACTAAACCAGACAGACTCATGATGCGACAATGGACAATTCATTGTTTTGAAAGACTCAAAGGAGTGACATGACTAATGAAAGTGGATCATCATGGAGATCAGCTGATTACCCAATTGACTGAAATGATATGCAGACAAGTGCCATGTTCAAAGGTAACGACAAACTACTGCCATTTATTTGTAAAATGATTCCCTTCCCATTTCCCCCATCATAATCGATGTGTGCCTATTTTTTGGTTTTACGATTTCAAAGAGGGTAATAAACACTCGGTATAGCTTGTCCAAAGACAAGTCCAAGATCATATGTTTTACGAACCTGAGAGAGGAGGGGTTCGTTCCCAAAAATGGGTCTCTCAATGTTTAATTTAACGAGTCCAATGAAAGAAAACTTGATATCATTCATGTTTAGAGAGTCTGAATGATTACGGAAGAAGACTCCAAAGGGTCCTTTTTCGTATGATTTAGTCCCTAAGGACCGAAAAAGTGTAAAATCATACCTTAGAGAACTCTTCCAGTCATGATTGGCTGGAGTGTTCCTTTTTTGTAAATAGTTTATCCGAACCGAAAAAGAGATAACCTACCATTGGAGAGACGGATCTTCAAATATTTTAAAGAGCATGAAGAAGAGAATATCACTCGACAATCTTTCCGTATCTAGGGAGCCTAAAGAGAGTTTAAAGAGGACTCCATGAGGTTTCTTTATACAATGTTAATTTTATGATCCTGGAAAGAATCGAAAATGGACTCGATGATCTTTTCATATTTAAGGAGCCCAAAAAGAGTTAAAAGAATACTCCATGAGGTTTCTTTACACAATGTTAATTTTTACAAGCCTGGAAAGAATCGGAAATGGACTCGGATCTTTGATACTAGGTTTCAAAAGCATGACCAAAGTGTCGTAACAAACGCTCATCGACTTTTTCTGTTTTATAGTAGTACGAAAATGTCAAAAATGAACTTCAAAAACTTTTACTGCTATGGTTCCTCTATCCTGTAATAGACTCAAAAAGAAGTGTTAAATGCTCTCATAACTGACATTAAGGGATTACGACCAATAAATTTCGAGTAAAAATCAATTTTAGATCAAAACTATAGCATGTCAGACCCAAAAATGTGTATAAAAGTCATGTAAATAGTGAAAAATCAAATCATTTTACTATTTACCCATAGTGGAGAGAATTTGGAGCACTTTCCTAGTCATATCTTCAGCTGCTGATATCAGGAGTTTCCACCATCGGATTTGAGCGCTGTCAGTTCCAGGTAATAGTTCAATCCCTACTCTTCCTTTTCATAGTCTCAATTTTGATTTTGGATGGCGTTTTGGGCTTATATGGCAAGCCCTAAAACCATGGGAGCAGGCACCGCACTTATCCCTTGCAGGATATGCAGTACCTCACTAGAACCGAATCGAAAACAAATTGCACAGGTGGTGCCACCGCTTGTCTTCAACGGCGCACAAGCAATGCCGACCGTGAAGATGTAAAATTGTTAACACAAGAAAAAATCGATCATTTCTTTGGATTTAAATTATTAATAATGATTCTAATAAGTGCTATGTGTTATATTTTTAAAATTAAGCTAGCATAACATTAGGATCTTTAACTAAGAGAACAACAAGCACATCAATCAAACACAAGAGACAATGAACACAATGTTTTTCCTTGGGGAAACCATAAATGGAGAAAACCCTGCAAATTCCTCAGAGATAGAATCAACACCAAAAGTGAAACCCAAAAATAGTAATATGATCTCCCGACAGCAGTAACCTCCTTCTTGCTTGGCCCAGTGTCTTTCTCTTCCTCACCTATGTGCAAAAACTGAGTGTGAGTGAGTGTGAGATAAATATAGAGGCTAGCTCTCTATTTATACTAATTTCTTACTTGAATAAACCCAACTAGGGCCGAATTCACTAGGTGAGTCTAATAACCCTAGTGCCCCATAACTGCGGGGACTTTAACCCTTAGACAATAGGAGGGTTACCCACCTTGACTTGACATGACTTGTTTACATTATAGAAACTCCCAATAGGAACTTCAGGGCATGACATGACTCAAGTACATTACAAATACATCCTGGAACAAACATCGAGTTATAATACATAAGAAATACAAGTGAATACATTCCGAAGTTACAATTACATCAACACTCCGTCTTAACTAGGAAGGTATTCTCTCGACATAATTTATCAGCACAAGTCTTCTTCTCTGTATCATCTGGATCATCATCGAGTCCTCATCATCTTCATCTTCAAGTCATTTCTTTCTTCAAGTCGCCTTCATCTTCAAGTCATCTTTATCTGGATTTGGATCATCACTCGATTTGGATCATCATCACTGGATCTATATCATCCCTCGATCTGGATCATCTCTGGAGCATCATCACTCTATCTGGATCATCCCTCGATCTGGATCATCATCACTGGACCTGGATCATCCCTCGATCTGGATCATCATCACTGGATTTGGATCATCCCTCGATCTGGATCATCTCTGGAGCATCATCACTGTATCTGGATCATCCCTCGATCTGGATCATCTCTGCTGGATCATCACCACTGGATCTTCACGGGTGCTAGCTCATGATTCTTCTCATCACAGAAAATTATACAGAGCTAGCCCTTTTTCATGCTAGTTGTAGGCCTAGCCTCCATGTAGGTCTTCTTTCAACACTTATATCTGACTCTAAGTTAGAATGCCCCCCCCCAACACATATACCTGATCATGTAGGAACCAATCCTATAATCATATCAGAAAGGGACACCAAACACTCACATCTAACCATGTGAGAACACCTCCCACAACCATGTCAGAAAGGCATAGCACTCACATCAGTCAACCAATGTCAGAAAGGCTCAGGACTTAAACTCGGCCATGCGAGGAACCAATCTTGCATGCCGAAATGCTCTGCACTTACATGTGACAACCAATCTCAAAAATTCTCAGTACTTATATTCGACCATGCAAGGAACCAGTCCTTCATGCCAAAAGGGCTCTGCACTTACATTTGACAACCAATGTCAGAAGGGCTTTGCACTCACATCTGATCATGTAGGAACCAATCCTATAGTCACATCAGAATGGCCCTCAGTCCTAGACTGAGCTTTCTTAGTAACTGACCAGGTTCCCCCATTCCAAGAATGGCATTCAACGCTTACTTCTGATCATGTAGGAACCAATCCTATAGTCACATAAGAATGGTTCAACACTCACATCTAACATGGAAGGAACCAATCCTCTCACCATGACAGAATGGCTCAGCCCTTACATCTGACCATGGAAGGAACCAATCCTCTTGCCATGTTAGAATGGCTCTGGGTCTCATCATTTTCCCTTGGAGGAAACCTCGATCTGGAGAACACCAAGCTTCTCCTTGAAGTACTCAAAATTCACCCTAGCCAATGGCTTTGTCAACACATTAGCTATTTGTTCCTCCATCGCAACATACTGGAGCTTGACTGCTCCCCTATGCACCATATCCCTGATATAGTGATACTTGATCTCGATATGGTTTGACTTGTCATGGAACACTAGATTCTCTAATAACTTCATGCAACTCTGGTTGTCACAATGTATACAAGTGGCATCCATCTCGAGATCAAATAAATCAGACAGTAGCTTCTGTAGCCATACTACCTCACAACTAGTTGAACAAGTTGCGACATACTCTACTTCAGCTGTACTCAGTGCCACACAGGATTGCTTCCTACTAAACCAAGAGATCACACTTGATCCCATACTGAAGCAACACCCTGAATTGCTCTTCCTATAAATGGCACTACCTGCCCAATCTGAATCAACATAACCCTCCAGGTTAATCTTCTGATTCACCTCATACTTGATCCCATAATCAATTGTACCCCTCAGGTACCTCAGAATATGCTTTGCAGCAATCAAGTGAACATGTCTCGTATCTGTCAAGAAGTTGCTCAAGGTGTTCATAGCAAAGAAAATGTCTTGTCTCGTGTTCGTCAGATACATCAACGACCCAATCATCTAATGATACATCATAGCATCAACCATCTCTGATGAAGTATCACTCAATAGCTTCAGGTTCAATGCCATAGGTGTGGTCATGGCCTTGCAGTCCATCATCCCAAACCTCTTCAGGATCTCTAGTGCATACTTCCCTTGTTTGAGGGAGATTCCATCCGCATTCTGCCACACCTCCATGCCTAGAAAATAATGCATCATACCCAAGTCCTTCATTTTGAACCCAGCAGCAAGATTTCTCTTTGTATCAGTAATCAACCCATCGATACCTATTACAAACAGATCATCTACATACAGTAGGAGCATCACTGGGTTTCCATATTTAACCTTATAGTAAACGTTGGAATCTGCTTTACACTTGGTAAAGCCCAAACTGGATAGAAAGCTGTCAATTCTACCGTACCATGTCTTGGGTGCCTGTTTCAAACTGTAGATGGCTTTCTTCAATCTGCACACATGACACTCCCTGTCATGTGTCTCAAAACCAAGTGGCTATTCTACATACACTTCCTCTTTGACTACACCATTCAAGAAAGCCATCTTGAAATCCATTTGGTGTATCTTCCATTTCATCATTGCAGCCAGAGCAAGTACTGATCTGATGGAAGTGTATATGGCTACAAGTGCAAAGGTTTCTTCATAGTCTATTCCTTCTTTCTGGGAGAAACCTCGAGCCACAAATCTTGCCTTATATTTATCTATGCTACCATCTGCAGCATGCTTGATCTTGTAGATCCATTTGGAAGTTACAACCGACTTCCCTTCTGGTCTTGAAACAACATCCCAAACATCATTATTCATGATCGATTGATACTCTTCGATCATAGCGTCCTTCCATTCTTCCCATTATGTCGCTTCTTCATAATTGGAAGGCTCTTCATTGATAAAGTCACATAGTAAAGCTACATATCCAGAGTAGGATCTGGTTCTCTTTCTTTCTCTGTGATTTTATTCTGGAACCCCATATATTTCTGCACCTTGGATAATTTATCATACTCAAGCAGGTTTCCTCTTGTGAGGATTCTTCTCCTGAGGTGTATCTACAGGTCTTTGTGGTTCTTCAAATTCTCAATCTTCTTCTTGAATTTCTTCGCTCATGGTTGTATCATGAATTCTGGGTGCTTTTGCTTCTTCAGGTTCTTTAGGAATTCTCTTTCTGGATTTGTTGTAAGCTGTGTCTTCATCAAATGTCACATACCTTCTGATGTCAATCTTCTTGAATCCTGGGAAGTATATTCTATAATCCTTCGATCTTTCAAAGTATCCCACAAATATACCCTTCTTTCGTGAAGGATCTAATTTTGTTCTCTTCTCTTTTGGAATGTGTATGTACACTGGACAGCCGAATATTCTGAGATGGTTGACTTCTGGTTTCTTGTTGGAAAATACTTTTTCAGTTGGCTTGTTCTCGACTACTCTGTGTGGAGTACGGTTATGTACATGCACCGCTGTTCAGGTAGCTTCTTCCCATAGATGCATGGGAAGATCCTGATTATGAAGCATTGCTCTTGCAACTTCCATGATAGTTCTATTCTTCCTTTTTGCAACCCCATTCTATTGTGGATTATATGGAGTGGATAAATCCCTCTTAATCCCTGATTCTTTGCATAAGTCTTTGAATTCATTTGATGTGAATTCTCCACCATTGTCTGATCGAAAGGTCTTGATCTTGTTTTCTATGTGGTTCTCGATAAAGGCTTTGAATTCCTTGAACTTGCAGAAAATTTCATCTTTTTTCTTCATGAAGGAAATCCATGTCTTCCTAGAAAAGTCATCAATGAAAGAAACATACTATACATACCCTCTTAGTGAACTTGATGACATTGGTTCGCATACATCGTAGTGGATGATTTCCAAGATTCCTTTTTCCTTGCTCTCGCTACTTGGAAATGTCTTCTTTGTATTCTTTCCTTTCGCACATCCTTTACAGACCCCTTCATGTTTTGCTTGAATTTTTGGAAGACCTGCAACAAGTTTGCTTGCAAGTGGTAGTTCTCTGTAATGCAAACGTGCAATACTTCTGTGTCAAAGTTCATTTGGCTCTACTGTGTCATGGATCAATGCTTGTTCTGGATGACCCATCAATTTGTATAATCCTCCTTATTCTCCAATCACTATTGCATCGTCAATAGTCTTTCCTTTTGACCACATGAGGAGTTGACCATCTACAAATGCAACCCTCATGCCTTTTGCATCCAGTGCCGATATGGACAGAAGATTATTCTTTATCCCTGGTATAAACAAGGCATCCTTCATTTTTATGGACTTTCCAGAGTCTAGCTTATAGGAGGATTCTCCACTACCTTTTATGGGATATTGGTAGTCATCCCCAAGTTTCACCTATTCAGATAGTTTCTCAAAAGAGTCCTTGAAACCTGTCATGTGTTTGGAAGCCCCACTATTAATAAGCCAATCTTTGCTTCCATGAGTGATAGTTCCCATGAGAGCGGAGATTAGAACATATTCATCTTCACTTGAAGAGTCTTCACTTTCTTGTTTTACTTTCTTTCTGGGAGGATCATCATCCTCAACAGTGTGAGCATGATGTCTTCTTTTGGAGTTCTTCTTCTTCTTGGATCCATTCTTATTCATGGGACAATTTCTAGCAAAGTGTCCTATTTCATCGCATGTATAACATCTAAGTTTGGATGGATCCCTTCTTACAAAATTTTTTTCTGATGAAAATGCTTACCTTGGTGATGATGATTTTCCCTTCTTCCTTTCTTGGAGTGTACTATGGGAACTTGATCTTCACTTCCCATCTTTTCTTCTCAAGCTTTTATTCGAGCTTCTTCTTGTGAACATTCTTCCCACGGTCTACTGGACTTGACTAACTTTGTCCTAGCACAGATTCCTTGGACGAAAGAATCCCATGACCTAGGGAGGCCATTGAAGGTTGTCATCACAATTTCTGCATTCTCCACTTCTTCATTTACTGCTTCCAGCCTTTCTTTTATCTAGGAGACCCTTGTGAAGTATGACTGGATGGTATCCTCATTCTGTATCTTTAGATTCTTCAACTGGTTACATAGAGTCATCTTCCGATTGATGTTCTTCCCTTCAAACAGTTTGGTTAGGGCATCAAACATGGCTTTAGGTGTCTTGAGGGAGGACACCTATGGTATGAGTTGATCCTTGATAGAATTAGCAATGATCCTCTTTGCCATAACTAACTTCTTCTTATGTAAGGCCTTGCCCTCATCTCCCTATGGAACTAGAACCTCCTCACTGGTATAGGAGTCCAACTCATTTTTGTTAGATTTTTAACTTTAAGCTAGCATTATTAGGATATTTTAACTTAGAGAATAACAAGCACAACAATAAAAAACAAGAGACAATGAGCACAGTGTTTTTCCTCGGGTAAACCATAAATGGAGAAAACCTCACAACTTCCTCATGGATAGAATCAGCACCAAATAGAAAATCCCAAAACAACAAGATGATCTCCCGACATCAGAAACCTCTTTCTTCCTAGCCCCAGTGTCTTCTTCTTCCTTAGCTATGTGCTACAACTGAGTGTGAGTGAGTGTGTGTTAAATAGAGAGGTCACCTCTCTATTTATACCAATTCTTGACATGACTAAAACCCTACTAGTGCCGACTTCACTAGGTGAGTCTAATAACTCTAGTGCCCTGGAACTATGGGGACTTTAACCCTTAGACAATAGGAGGGTTACCCACAATGACTTGACATGAATTGTTTACATTATAGATCCTCCCGATTGGAACATCAGGGCATGACATCATGACTCAATTACATTATAGACACATCCCGGAATAACCATCATGGTACAATACATAAGATACATAGGTGAATACATTTCTAAGTTACAAATACATCAACACTCCCTCTTATCTAGGAAGGTATTATTTGGACACTATTTTCTGCACTGGTCTTCTTCTCTATATCGATTGGGTCATCTCGTTATCTTCATCTTCAAGTCTTCTTCTTCATCTTCTTCATCTTCAAGTCTTCTTCATCACAGAATCTGCATCATCATGACTACTGGACCATCACTGCTGGATCATCATCACATTTGGATCATCACTTGATCTGGATCATTAGCAAGTCTGGATCATCACTTGATCTGGATCATTAGCAAGTCTGGATCATCACTTGATCTGGATCATCATCAAGTCTGGATCATCATCACATGCTATCTCAAAATGGTGCTAGATCGATTCTTCTTGTTATAGGAAGCTCTACAGAGTTAGCCCTGTAGTCCTACCCTTCATGTAGGTCTTCATCGGTGCTTATATCTGACACTTAAGTCAAAATGTCCCGCCAAACTCTTACATCTGACCTCATCTTGTTAAAAAGGCATGCCCAACACTCACATCTGACCTCATCTTGTCAGAAAGGCCTAGCACTCACATCTGACCATGTGTAAACACGTTGTGCCAAAATGGCTCAACACTTATATCCGATCATGTGCAAGCACATCGCATCGGAATGGCTCTGCACTTACATCTGACTCCATCTTTTCAGAAAGGCACATCACTCACATCTGACCATGTGTAAACACATCGTGCTAGAATGGATCAGCACTTATATCCGACCTCATCTTGTTAAAAAGGCTCTGCACTTACATTCGACCATGTGTAAACACATCGCATCGAAATGGCTCTCAGTCCCAGACTGAGGATTCCTGGTAACTGACCAGGTGCCTCCATTCTCTCGAAGAATGGCAGTTTCCCTTACATCTGACCTAGTCATCAAAATGGCCCGCACTCACATTGGACATGGGAGGAACCTAATCCTTTAACCATGATAGAATGGCTCAGCCCTTACATCCAATCAAGTGGGAACACATCCATCTATCACATCAGAATGGATCTCAGTCCTAGACTGAATTTTCTTGGTAACTGACCAGGCACCTCCATTCCAAGAATGGCAATAGCCCTTATATCTGATCATGTAGGAACCAATCCTACAGTCATATCAAAATGGCTCAGCAATCATATTTGACATGGAAGGAACCTAAATCCTCTCACCATGATAGAATGGCTAATCCATTACATATGACCATGGAAGGAACTTAATCCTTTACCATGTCAGAATGGCTCACGGACTCATCACTTCCCTTTGGAGGGAACCTCAATCTGGAGAACACCAAGCTTCTCCCTAAAGTACTCAAAATTCACCCTAGCCAATGGCTTTGTCAACACATCAGCTATCTAATCGTCCATCACAACATACTGGAGCTTCACTGCTCCCCTCTACACCATATCCCTGATATAGTGATACTTGATCTCGATATGCTTCGACTTGTCATGGAACACTGGGTTCTCCAACAACTTCACACAAATCTAGTTGTCACAATATATACAAGTAGCATCCAACTAGAGATCAAATAAATCATACAGTATCTTCCTTAGCCATACTACCTCACAACTAGCTGAACAAGCTGTGACATACTCTGCTTTAGTTGTACTTAGTGCCACACAGGATTTCTTCCTACTAAACCAAGAGATCACACCTGATCCCATACTGAAGCAACAACCTAAAGTTCTCTTCCTATCGATGGCACTTCCTGCCCAATCTGAATCAACATAACCCTCCAGGTTAATCTTTTGATTCGACTCATACTTGAGCCCATAATAAACTATTCCCCTCAAGTACCTCATAATATTCTTTACAGCAATCAATTGAACATTTCTTGGATCTGTGAAGAACTGGCTCAAGGTGTTCATAGCAAAGCAAATATCTGGTCTCGTGTTCATTAGGTACATCAAGGATCCAATCATCTAATGATACATCATAGCATCAACTGACTCTGATGAAGCATCACTCAATAGCTTCAGGTTCGATGCCATAGGTGTGGCCATAACCTTGCAGTCCATCATCCCAAACCTTTTCAGAATATCTACTGCATACTTCCCTTGTCCGAGGGAGATTCCATCTGTATTCTGCCACACCTCCATGCCTAAAAAATAATGCATTATTCCCAAGTCCTTCATTTCTAATTCAGTAGAAAGCTTTCTCTTCGTATCAGCTCTTCGTATCAGCAATCAACCCATCCATACCTGTTACAAACAGATCATCTACATATAGTAGAACCATCACTGGGTTTCCATCTTCAACCTTGTAGTAAAGGTTGGAATCTGATTTACTCTTGGTAAATACCAAACTAGATAGAAAGCTGTCAATTCTGCCGTACCATGTCTTGGGTGCTTGTTTCAAACCGTACAAGGCTTTCTTCAATCTACACACATGAGACTCCCTGTCATGTGTCTCAAAACCGAGTGGTTGTTCTACATACACTTCCTCTTCCACTACACCATTCAAGAAAGCAATCTTGACATCCATTTCTTGTATCTTCCATTTCATTATTGCAGCCAAGGAAAGTACTGATCTGATGGAAGTGTATCTGGCTACAGGTGCAAAGGTTTCTTCATAATCTATTGCTTCTTTCTGGGAGAAACCACGAGCCACAAATATTTCCTTATATTTTTCAATGCTACCGTCTACAACATTCTTGATCTTGTAGATCCATTTGGAATTTACAACTAACTTCCTTTCTGGTCTTGGGACAACATCCCAAACATCATTCTTCATGATCGATTGGAAGGTTCCTTATCAATGAAATCACATAGTAATGCTACATACCTGGAGCAGGATCTGGTCCTCTTTCTTTCTCTGTGATTCTCTTTTGGAGCCCCATATCTCTCCGCACCTTGGATAATTTCATGTACCCAAGTAGCTTTCCTCTTATGAGGATTCTTCTGCAGAGGTGGATCTACAGGTCTTTGTGGTTCTTCAAATTCTCGATATTTTCCTTGAGTTTCTTCGTTCATGGTTGTATCATGAATTCTGGGTGCTTCTGCTTCTTCAGGTTCTTTAGTAGGTTTCTTTCTAGATTTGTTGTAAGCTGTGTCTTCATCAAATGTCACATCCTTGCTGATGTCAATCTTCTTGTATCCTGGGAAATAGATTCTATAAGCCTTCGAGCTTTCAGAGTATCCCACAAATATACCCTTCTTTCTAGAAGGATCTAATTTTGTCCTCTTCTCTTTTGGAATGTGTATGTACATAGGACAGTCGAATATTCAGAGATGGATGACTTCTGGTTTCTTGCTTTGAAGACTTCTTTAGGAGTCTTGTTCTCGAGTACTCTGTGTGGAGTATGGTTTTGTACATACACCGCTGTTCTGGAAGCTTCTGCCCAAAGATGCATAGGAAGATCTTGATCATGAAGCATAGCTCTTGCGGCTTCCATGATATTTTTTTTATTCCATTCTACAATCCCATTATGTTGTGGATTATAAGGAGTGGAAAATTCCCTCTTAATCCCTGAGTCTTTGGATAACTCTTTGAGTTCATTTGACATGAATTCTCTGCCATTATCTGATTGAAAGGTTTTAATCTTCTTTTCAGTGTGATTCTTGATCAAGTATTTGAATTCCTTGAATTTCTTGAATACTTCATCTTTGTTCTTCATGAAGTAGATCCATGTATTCCTAGAAAAATCATCAATGAAAGAAACATAGTATACATACCCGCTTAGTGAACTTGATGACATTGGACCACATACATCGGAGTGGATGATTTCCAAGATTCCTTTTGCTTTGCTCTCACTACTTGGAAATGTCCTCTTTTTGTTCTTTCCTTTCGCACATCCTTTGCAGACCCCATCATGTTTTTCTTGTATTTCTGGAAGACCTTCAACAACTTTGCTTGCAAGAGGTAGTGCTCTATAATGCACATGTGAAAGCCTTCTATGCCAAAGTTCACTTGGCTCTACTGTGTCATGGACCAAGGCTTGTTCTGGATGGCCCTTCAATTTGTATAAACCTCCTTCTTATTCCCCAATCACTATTGCATCATCAATAGTCTTTCCTTTTGGCTACATGATGACTTGACCATCTATGAATGCAACCCTCATTCCTTTTACATCTAATGCAGATATGGAGAGAAGGTTTTTCACAAACAATACTTCCTTCATTGTCATAGACTTTCCAAAGTCTATCTTATAGGAGGATTCCCCACTACCTTTTATTGGATACTGGTAGTCATATCCTAGTTTCACCTTGTGAGGTGATTCATGTTCTGAAAGTTTCACAAAGGATTCCTTGAATCCAGTCATGTGCTTGGAAGCACCACTGTCTATAAGCCAATCATTGCTTCCATGAGTAATGTTTCCCGTGAGAGTGGAAATCAAAACATATTCTTCCTCACTTGAAGAATCTTTAGTTTCATATTTGGTTCTCTTTGATGAAGGTTAATCATCCTCTATAGCATGAGCATCATGTCTTCTCTTGTTTCCCTTATTCTTGTGAGAGCTACTTTTGTTCTTAGGACAATATCTAGAAACGTGTCCTCTCTCATCACATGTATAGTAAATAAACTTAGACTTATCTCTAGGATTTTTGAAGTTATTCCTTTGATTAGGATACTTACTTCTGTGATGGATGGATCCGGGTTTCTTGGATTGTACTATGAGAGCTTGATATTCACTTCCCATCTTCTCTTCTCGAGCTACTATCCGAGCTTCTTCTTGAGAACATTCTTCCCATAGTCTATTGAACTTGAATAACTTCTTCCTGGCACAGATCCCTTGAATGAAGGAGTCCCATGTCCTAGGGAGACCATTCAAGGTGGTCATCACAATCTCTACATTCTCCACTTCTTCATCTACTACTTCCAATTGTTCCTTGATCTGAGAAACCCTTGTGAAGTAAGACTGGATGGATTCTGCATTCTGGATCTTCACATTCTTCAATTGGTTCCTCAAGGTCATCTTTCAGTTTATGTTCTTTCCTTCAAACAATTTGGTTAGGGAATCAAAAATAGCTTTAGGTGTCTTGAGGGAGGACACCTGTGGTATAAGGTGATCCTTGATAGAATCAACAATGATCCTGTTTTCCATAACCAAATTCTTCTTATGTAAGGCCTTAGCCTCATCTCCCTCTGGAACTGGAACCTACTCATTGATGTAGGAGTCCAACTCATTCTCTTCCAGAACTAGGGAGATCCTATACTTCCATGCTCGGAAGTTATTAGCTCCCTGTTGCTGCCTTTCACACACCTGGGTCACGTGGCAGAAATCTTCAAGCCACTCGGTGTGTCCTTGGGGGCAAGTCTTGAGTCAAGGCTGTCACCTTGTTCTTCACTCCTCCGTTTAGGATCAAATCCTAATGGAGCCAAGGGGGGTATACTGACTGAGTTATTTAGGAGTTTACAATTTAACTATAGATAATCACAGATGGCAAGATGTAAAAGATGAACACACGAAAGCACAATACTGAGACACAATATATATATAAAGCAAGAAGTTAACCAATGCCTTAGAATGGAGTCAAAAATAGAATCAATATGCTTGCATGTGCTTGGAGTGAATGTTTTTTGATTGCCTCTTGGTATGTTTTAAGTTAAATGTGAAGTATGAGTTGATTAAATTAGGCGAAGGGGGGACTCCAGATATACCCGAGAGTACTTGGAGTATGTCCAAAACTAAACGTTAACGGCTACCCACAAGGAATATGTGGGCTGAAATGGAGTCTCTGGGGCTATTGTTCATAACGCACCTGTTAGGGTGTGACAGAGATCGGTGCCCCAAGGTCACTTTTCAGTAAGTTCCCACTTCCTTTGGGTATTTTTCCACCGTAAAGGTTTGATCTAGGTGTTGGATTTTCACTTGATGGTTTTTCAGTTGGGGAGAGTGAGTCCTAATTATACTAGTCACCCAAGTGCTTTTGATACAGCTTGACTGATTGGACAAACCACAACCAAGTGCAGAGCATACACACTGGAGTCTTGTCAATTTTAATAAGTTTTAAACTGAGTGTTCTTGTTTAAAAGGAAAACCCTCCAGGAACCTCTTTTGATCCAAGTGGATCTCAATCAGGGAATCGAGGAGGGGTTAATTTTAAAATTGATGATAAATCAAAGATGAAAAATAAAACAAATACACAATTCTAGTTTTCTGATTAGTCCTACCATGAATCTCTTTCCCCTTTCGGGTCAATCGGGAAATCGTGGGGTAAGTATTATGATTACTTTGAAATGTAAAATATGGAGTATGATATTAATAATGAACTAAAGTATACTACCCTACAGATTAGATCAATTCTATTTTAAGAAGAAAATAAGTAGAAAGCGACAAAAAGGACACCGACGCAAATCCCCCCAGGGGGGGATGCGGAATGGGCTCGAAAGAGGCTATTCCAAAAATGATTTTATTTATTAATGGTTACAGTATCATAGGAATGATATATCAGAAACTTCTTGGTCCTTATACAGGCTGAAACCAAGATTTTACAACTTTGGAAAAAATTTGAGTTTTTTGGTGAAAAGGGATACCCTTGGGGGGATTTGAACGCTCCTGAGGCCACTTTGGACAGCAGATTCCTTTATTTTCTGTAATACCTGATAAAATACAGTGATAATTTTATAATAAAAAATTCCCAAAATCACTTTAAGAGTACCTTTGGATCAGCCTACCTTATCTCAAACAAATTGAAGTCAAACTAGCTAAACGGGGAAAAAGGGAACCAAGGAAAGCAGGCCTTCCTTGGGATCTTGGCTTTCTATTTGTGCAGCCAATTAAATATGCACTGATATTGTAGAATATTTAAATTTATAACAGCAAATGAAAATACCTTAACAGCAAGCTACGAATTTTCACTAAATTGCTTGCGAAAATAAGGTAATTTTAGCTAAATCTCTTAAAATTGAACTTTATGTGCAAAACAAAACTAAGATCTAGACTTAGGAGGGGATATTACTAACTATATATATGTGTTTTTTTCTTAATGATATATATCAGAGTAATAAGAAACCTTTTAAGTAACCAATTTGAGAAAAATATAAGATTTTAAAGGAGAGAAAGGGGAAGAAAGGTGCTTGTTGTTGAAGCAGATCTGTAGAGGAAACTTGTTAGTGGAATGCAGAGGGGCAATGTATTCACAAAAATTTGGATGTGCAGTGGAGTCAAACTAGATCCATAGCTTGTCCAATCCTTGGATCCACAGCTCATCCAATCCTTGCTACCTAAAAGCTAAACACACAATCCTGCACGAAACCTCATGAGATTTGGATATATATATGAAAAATAAACAAGAATTACATGCAAATAAACTTATTAAACATGTATAATCAAGATATTCTAACATATATTCTATGAGATATAAGAAAAACAAGTAACCTTACTTGCCCAACTATACTCCTATTGATTCATCTGAATCGTTCAAGCCAGACAGGGTTCAGATGCAGAAATTGAGAGAAAAGCCGGCAACATCAATAGCTATAAGACAATGCTTAATCCACACATATGAGAGCATTACACCATTTTGCCTCCAAAGCTTCTTTATTTCAACAATCGAAAGATTACAACAGTATTACAATGGCAAGCCCTTTAGTCCAGCTCTAACTAGCTTGGAAGAGGGAGCCTCAAGCAGGATATATACAAATTACAGGCCATCCAGCCCAGGGGGGGCACAATTCCTCATGGAATCAAGTGAAATCAACTGATGGAGAGTTCATCAATGTAATACTGAAGCTGAACTGAGCCTACTTGTCAACCGAGGGCTTGATTGAGCTAACACATCAACCCATACACCGACACATCGGCCTACAGAGCATCCAGGAGAGTCCACGCGTGTGGAGGAGAGAGAGAGGGCACAATTCCCCATGAAGACAGCTGTAGATCAACTCTGGATCTAATTTGATCCCCTCCTTCAGTCAAGGATTTGTCAGATCCAGTCAATCTGCTCCAGATCTGATTGATTTCAGTCAAATCGGTTGAGAATCCATTGATTTATTGATTTTGGATCTGCCCCATTATTCATCAATTTATTAATTAACATAATCAATAATTGATTTTTGGGGCTTTCTGACCTGAGTGATGGAAGATCAATAAAAAATTAGGAAATAGTGGGTCCATGGGTTTACATGGTGCTCTTAGCTTGAAAATGAGCACCTAAATGACTGAAACCGATTATTTGGCCCACTTTTATTACAGAATCAATTTTTCCAATTAAACTATTAAAAAATAGCCTAAGTTTTGGAAAAATTTAATTTAATAAAAAACACTGAAAAAATTAAAAATTTGAAAATTTGAAAAACACCTAGGGGGACTTAGACATGATCATATGACTCAAAAAACATGTCTAGCATGCTTATACATTGACACATAGACTCTAATAACCTCAATAGGCCTAAATTCCAAGACAACCACCCCAACTTTGGAGGTATGGAGTGAAAAACTCAGAATTTATCAGTCGTTTGTTCAACAACCAATAATAACCAAGGGAAAAAACACCCTTGGCTGATCGGATTGACAAATGGATTCTAAGAGACCGAGTCTTTTACAGACACTATCATGCTATAACATTTATTACAATTCCCCCATGGGGTATGAACATGTGATATGATACAACAAGCACTTCCTGGAAGTACTTCCACAGGTCTTTTGAAGTCCGAACAAGTTAACCTTGTCCGGTTCACCAGGCTCACTTGATAAAAAACCACTAAGTACAACTTAGGTGGTAACACTCCCTCAAGATTTATATCAAGCTTGGTATGATGAGACATCTTAACTGAGAACCTCAAATAGAAATACAAAATATTTAGATCTTACCAGGTCAAGATGTCAGATCTCGATTTGGAGCTGAAATCCTTCAGTGTTGGTTTAGGGGTAGATTAGGGTTTTGATTTTACAAAGTTCTATCCAACCAAATGCTTTGAAATTGATCCCTAACATTGATTTTGGGGAGGAGATCAAACCAAGCCTAGGCTCATTGAAAAATTCCTCTTCTATGAAAAGCCCTAATTTTCGGCAGCAGTGTTGGGTCCAAAACTGAAAAACCTCAGAATTGGATTTTGCTTCGACAGAAAGATACGCCCTAAGGAGGAGAGTTAATCCAAACTTCTTTTGCTAAAAATATATGGAGGAAGATCCACAAAGTAGGAAGTCCTAGTTCCCATAGCTGCACAATGTCTTCTTCTCAGGTTAGCTCTGATACCATGTTAGATTTTAAACTTTAAGCTAGCATTATTAGGATCTTTTAACTGAGAGAATAACAAGCACATCAATCAAACACAAGAGACAATGGACACAGTGCTTTTCCTCAGCGAAAACATAAATGGAGAAAATCCCATAACTTCCTCAGAGACAGAATCAACACCAAATAGAAAATCCCAAAACATTAAGATGATCTCCCGACAACAGTAACCTCTTTCTTCCTAGCCCCAGTGTCTTCTTCTTCCTTAACTATGTGATACAACTGAATGCGAGTCAGTGTGTGTTAAATAGAGATGTCACCTCTCTATTTATACTGATTCTTGACATGACTAAAACCCTACTAGGGCTGACTTCACTAGGTGAGTCTAATAACCCTAGTGCCCTGAAACTGTGGGGACTTTAACCCTTAGACAATAGGAAGGTTACCCACAATGACTTGACATGAATTGTTTACATTATATTTCCTCCCAGTCGGAACATCAGGACATGACATCATGACTCAATTACATTACAGACACATCCTGGAATAACCATCGGGGTACAAGACATAAGATACATAGGTGAATACATTCCGAAGTTACAAATACATCAACAATTTTCTTCTAGGACCAGGGAGATCCTATACTTCCAGGCTCAGAAGTTATCAACTCCCTCAAGATTTTCATTAAGCTTGGTATGATGAGACATCTTAACTGAGAACGCAAATGAAAATACAAAATATTTAGATCTTACCAGGCCAAGATGTTGGATCTAGATTTGGAGCTGAAATCCTGCAGTGCTGGTTCAGGAGTAGATTAGGGTTTTGGTTTTCTAGAGTTCTATCCAACCAAATGATTTGAATTTGATCCCTAACTTTGATTTTGGGGAGGATATCAATCCAATCCTGGGCTCACTGAAAAATTCCACTTCTGTGAAAAGCCCTAATTTTCGGTAGCATTGTCGGGTCCAAAATTGAAAAACCTTAGAATTGGATTCTGCTTCGACATAAATATGCGCCCTAGGGAGGAGAGTAATTCCACCCTGCTTTTGCTGAAAATATGTGGAGAGAGATCCTCAAAGTAGGAAGCCCTAGTTCCTGCAGCTGTAGAGTGTCTTCTTCTGAGGTTAGCTCTGATACCATGTTAGATTTTTAACATTAAGCTAGCATAACATTAGGATCTTTAACTAAGATAACAACAAGCACATCAATCAAACACAAGAGACAATGAACATAATGTTTTTCCTTGGGGAAACCGTAAATGGAGAAAACCCTACAACTTCCTCAGAGATAAAATCAGCACCAAAAGTTAAACCCAAATATAGTAAGATGATCTCTTGACAGTAGTAACCTCCTTCCTTGCCTTAGTGTCTTTCTCTTCCTCAGCTATGTGCTACAACTAAGTGTGAGTGAGTGTGTGATAAATAGAGAGGATAGATCTCTATTTATACTAATTCCTAACTTGACTAAACCCAACTAGGGCTGAATTCACTGGGTGATTCTAATAACCATAGTGCCCCAGAACTGCGGGGAATTTAACCCTTAGACAATAGGAGGGTTAACCACCTTGACTTGATATGACTTGTTTACATTATAGAAACTCCCGATAGGAACCTCAGGGCATGACATGACTCAAGTACATTACAAATACATCCCGGAATAAACATCGGGTTACAATACATAATAAATACAAGTGAATACATTCCGAAGTTACAATTACATCAACATTATGATTGTTTTTGGTAGGCTTTTACTGATAGAAAATGGTGATATGGAAGGAAAGACAACATGATAACGATGAAACTTTAGCCGAAAGGAATGCAGGTTGCTTAGCCGCATTACGAGACTATGGACTCCTAAAATTATTGCAGACTCTTAGTATGGTATCACACGAGCAGTTGCTAGAGCACATACTCTGAATGTGGAATCCGGAGTAGCAACACTTTGAGGTTGTGGCTCATATTTTGAAAGTAGAGGTAGAGGATATCTACTTCTTGAGTAGACTTTCTAGACGAGGTGCTCCCATCTCATTGATAGGTTCCCAAGGAGGGGATATTACCACACAAGAGTTGATAGACTATCACTGTATCCTAGGGAGGAGGATATCAGGGAAGAAAATCCCCATAAAGGCAGTGATGGATGAACCTCTACGGACTGTCTTGTTTACAATGCAGAGAGTGGCGGGAAGCCAGGGAGTGCACCAATATTCTAGGGAACACATTCTCTATGCCATAAAGGCCATGGCACCTACAATATTCAACTAGGTGAAAGCCTTGCTTCTGATATTCAAGGATCAGCTGACTATGTGTCGGTAGGGGGAACTGAAGTAGTTTGGTTTTGGTTCCATTCTATCCTTATTATTCTTCAAGCAGGTGCGACAGATGAGACCCTAGGTGGTCTTTACAAAGCTAAGAGTGCAGGACCCCCGCATGCAGAGGTGGGTCTGGATTATGGCCCGTATTAGAGTGGGAAGGGGGAAGGTGAAGTTTCGTGACCCATTCTTTCGATGGCTCAGAGATCATATCCTCATGGTGGAGGATTATGCTTATGCAGGTACGGACTTTAGTGGAGATGTTGAAGTAGCACGGCCTCGGGGAGCTTCCCCATGGGATAGATGAGTTGGAGTCCACTTTGTACCGTAGGGAAATGATGTGACCAGGGAGTTAGAGGAAAACCTGGAGAGGTTGACCTTAGACATCCTTGACGCTTCCATTGATGACCTCCCTCTGAGGTATCAAAGACCTACAACAGGAGTACCGAGTCGATTTACCAGACTGCTACATAGAGTAGCCCCAGCAGTGACGTGTTACCACGAGCATCACTAGACGTTGTATGCATGAGATATTTACTGAAAGCTGATAGCTTCAGGATTTTGTATGGTGATTTTTTCCTGAAATCTTTACGTAATTCAGATGAGGTCTCATGACCTATATTTTGTAAACATGTTCATATATATATATATATATACAGACTTTTACCTGGTGTTTATATGTCTCAAATGGTGAATGTATTTTACATGATTTTTATGTGTCTCTAGTTGTTTATTTACAATGAACCATGTTTGATTTCAATGTCATGAATGGGAAATATGCCAATCTAGGATGTAATTAGCTAACGTGTTAGCAACTAGATTATGTTCTCTAGGGATATTCCTATAAGTGATGGTTTCAAATGACCTTTCTAACAAGCATACCCTCCGGAAGAGGTGGAGAAGAAGATGATTTCTAATGGTATAAACATGGTTTAGATGAAAAACCACGAGTTGCGAGTCCATCAAGACTACCAAATTGCGAACATCCTGGGAGGCATCTTCAGTCAGAAGACCTATGACTGCTTGATACTTGGCGATATTGTTGGTAGTGGGACCAATACAAACCGTTCCTGAACTGACTAAATATTTAGCTGGGGAATAGAGGACCCAAGCAGCTGAGGCAAGATTCAAGGTGTCACGGCAAGCACCATCAGCGAAGCTATAGAAAGCCATTTTCTCTGCATCACCAAAACATGGTATAAACAGATGCGGACACTAAACTCAAAACCATATTGAAAATACTAAAAGCACACTGAAAGTCAAGCAATATACATATATACAAGATACTATCCAAGAAATACCTAGGCATAGTACCTATTTAGGTACAATCCATTGTGAGGTTGCCATAAAGGGATTCCATCGTAGTCAACGAGCTCGTAGGCCCCTTTCTCTAAAAATTTAGAAATGATGAAAGGTCCGTACCACATGGACTCAAACTTTCCTTTCCCTAGTTTGTCATATCTCTGGTCGTAAGTCAAAACTTGGTCACCCTCGTTAAAGGCATGAGGTTGGACGGATTTATCATACTGCACCTTGACGCGTTTCACATGTGCCTCATTAGCCAAGGAAGCATCTCTTTGAGTTTCGTCAAGGTTATTCAAGTACAAAATTTTTTCTTCCTCTACGGAAGTGTTTGGGAGAAGTTCGATGGAAAGTTGTAAAGATGGAATCTGACATTGAATCGGTAAGATAGCTTCGAGTCCATAGACAAGATGGAAAGGTGTGAAACTAGTAGCTGTTTTCACCGAAGTCCTATAAGCCCAAAGAGTAGAGAAAAGAATGCGGTGCCAGTTGGATTTATGATCTCCAACCATCTAATGAAGCATATTTTTCAAAACTTTGTTAATGTCCTCTACCTGACCATTAGCTTGTGGATAATATGGCATAGAGTTTTCATGGCGAAAACCTACCTTGGAACTCAGTGCCTCCATCATTTGATTATGGAAATGTGATTCGTGATCAGTAACAATGGACTGCTGGACTCCAAATCTACTTATGACATGATTGAATAGGAAGAGAGCGATAGTGTTACCATATTCCACATATGTAGGCATGGCCTCAGCCCATTTTGTAAAATAGTCAATGGCTACAATGATGTAACCATGCCCCCCACCGAGGTAGGCTTACAATGCATAAAATCAATACCCCATTTGGAAAATGGGCCAACGGAAATGACAGGGTGTAGTAGAACAGGATGAGTGCACTTTTTGGGATAAAAATGTTGACAAGGTGGGAATTTCTTTACAGCCTCATGATAGTCTTTGAAGACTGAAGGCTAGAAATAGCCAGCATGAAGGATTTTCTGGGCTGTATCCATCCCAGACAAATGACCACCACGTGCTCCAGAATGGCAATCATTCAACAATGTTCATCCTCCTCATGAGTGAGGCATTTCCAGAGAATAGAATCAATCCCATGTCTATACAAGGTATCATTCAGGATGAGGTAGTATTTCACGTGGTGATGGATACGGTGGCGATATCCATGGGATAGATGTGGCTGAAATCATTGTGTTTGGAGATAAATAAGAAAATATCCATACCATGGATCGGTAGTGCTTATTAGGAACAAGAGTTCATCTGAAAATGAGTCATTGGGCTCATATTTCGTCGAAGCATAGTGAAGATCACACATGAGCTCGGTAAAGACCAAGGATTTCTTTGATGTGGCTTTGGAAAATTCTAGATCAAGCTCCTATAGTATGAATATCCTTTAGGAGTACTTGCCCCTGAGCACCTGACGAGTTAGGATGTAATACATAGGGTTCTGGTTTGCCAAAACAGTGGTTGTATAGAGCAAAATGTAGTGACAAAATTTTTGTACAACAATGATCGTGGCCAATGCTAACTTCTCCACATGTGAATATCGGGTTTTAGAATCCATAAGATTCTTACTCGCATAGTAAATCATGTGCTCCTGACCGTTAGAATTTTCCTGCACCAAAAACATAGCAATGGTAGTAGCGGAGGGAACAATATACAAGAGAAAGTCCTTTGAATAGTCTGGGGTGTGTATCACGAGTGAAAGAGTCAGAGTGTGTTTGAGATTATCAAAGGCAAATTGGGCTTGGTCATCCCAAAAGAATGGGGTGTCCTTTTTAAGGAGATGTAAATAACCGTGCGTTTTCTCTACAAAATTGCACACAAAACAATGGAGAAAGTTTTCCTTCCCTTGCAAACTTTGGAGTTCAAGGAGAATAGTTGGGGCTGGTAGAGCTAAAATGGTGGCAATTTTCAAGGGTTCTATCCGGATGCCATCCTTAGAGACCACAAATCCTAACAGATGTCCCGTCTCAACGCAGAAAACACATTTATGCAGATTGAGCCGTATATTATAATGATGGCATCTTAGGAAAATGTCTCTAAGATGACCAAGGTGTTTCTCCCGTCACTGTTAATGAGCAAGGAGGTCATCAAGGTATGGTTCGACAATATGTTTAATATCGTGAAATGCATAGGACATCGCATGCTGAAATGTGGCTCCAGTATTTTTCAAGCCAAAATGTAACTTCTTATATGCAAAGGTTCCCCATGGGAAAATGAATTCTTTCTTGTGCTGATCAGTGGGTAATATCTCAATCTGATTAAAGATAGAGAAGCCATCCATGAATGAAAATATGACACTTTCGACACGGTTTTCGATAATCTGATTGATGTGCGGACTAGGAAAGTTGTCCTTGGGACAAGTTTTATTCAAATCCCTAAAGTCAATACAAACTCTAATGGTGCCCTGCTTTTTATTGACAGGGACAATGTTCGATACCCATTTCGTGAGGGGTACAAGATAAATAAACCCGGATTTGAGAAGTTTCTCTATTTTATCTTTAATAGCTACGGCCTTTCATGGATGGAGTTGCCTTAGTTTTTCCGTGACAGGCTTAGCTGTGGGATAGGTTTTAATCATGTGGACCATAATGGATGGGTCAATCCCCGACATTTCTTCATAGGACTAGGCAAAAATATCACGAAATTCTTTGAAAAGTGCCTTATATGCTTCAGATTCATTTGTCGAGCAGTTTTGTCCAAGATGAACATGCTCGATGGTACCAGGATTGGATGATATGTCTATTGGATTCATCCGAGTAATGTTGCAAAGGTTTCCTTTAGAATCTATATCTTGCAATAATATGGGACTTTGCGGTACGTTGACAATGTCAGCAGGGAACAAGGATGCATAATCATGGTTAACCAAACTGGTGCTGGGGAGGAACATGGATCTATGGTGGTGATCCTCCCAAATGGATTCATCTATATGCATGATCTCCATAATGGACTCATCGGAAGGAAAAGTATCAGAGAGATAACATAGAACAGGAAGAGATGGTTCTAAACAATAAGGTAAGTTGTAAGATTCCAAAGCCACTAGATGAAGGTCATTAGTGTGATCATCGAAAAGGGTTTGAATGGTATCATATATTGCTTCATGTGGGTTCAATGAGGTGGAATCAACAACTTGTTTTCCCTTACGATAATGGTTAAATGATGCAATCATATGGACTGTCGCGGTATCTGTGTTAGGAGGAGTGGATGGAAAAATCCCCATAAGGGATGAATCCTTCAACATGCCTACCCCAATCGACTGGTAAGGAGGATGGGACTGGCCTAACTTGGGGATGTTATTAGCCATAGACGAGTAACATCTGGTGTACAGAAATCAAGCTGTTCAATGGTAACAATTCTCCCTACAGTCGAAGCGATAGCAGTCATGGCATAAAACCAATTTCTTCCTAGAAGGAGGTTGTAATCTAATGGGGCATCTACTACTTCTACTTGAATATAAATAGTTTTTCCCCCAAGCTTGACTGCAAGGGCTAATATGAGACCATGGGGCTAGAAACCTCATCCATCAAAGGCTTTCAGAGTCGTAGGTGATGTTACAAGCTCAGGAGAGTTGAGAACTCTCCAACAAAATAGAGACAAAACTGAGGTCGAAGCTCCTTCATCTAGTACCGTTCTAAAAACCTTCTTTCCCTTTACTTTCATAAAGATTTGAAAAGCAAGTTTATGAGGTATCCTAGAATTATAGTTCTCAATATTGAAATGAATGAAATTAGTATTATCCAGGTTTAAATCTCCTAACGTCGTTAACAGATTTTTGCGTTGTATAGGACAACTTTGGAGTACTTCTAAGGTAGAGATTGCACAAGGTGCCCGAGTGAGATCTTCAACTACATTATAAAATTGAGCAGCTCAGGCATTAGGGTTAAAAATAACCTTCCTAAGAGTACTCTTGGGTGGACACAAAATCATGTGGAGAGTAATCTTCTCGATGGTTAAGGGGACAGTAGATGAGGATTCCAGAGAAACAGTAGAGGGAACTTTCCCTGAAGAAGAATGGTGTTCTTTCTTGTCTACGGGTTTGCCATAATTCTAACTACGAGTTTGTAGACTAATGGTATCTGAGGACATCATATGAATTTCTTCTGACGAACTAGAGTTAGCTTGATTAGACATGTGGTCTATTAGCTTTTGTTGAGAGGGAAAAGGATCCATAAGAAATGCGGGTGCGGGATTTGATTTCAAAAATTGGGAGATTTCATCCTGATAGGGACACTCTTTTGTGAAATGGTCACCTCTGCATAGTAGACATGGATATTTTTCTTTTCTCTTCCCTTTATCGTTATCATTGTTGGTTGGTCTTGCATTCTCCTATTAGTTTCTAGGGTTTTTATTCTTACTTTTACCCTTCTTTTTATTCTTTCCCGAGGTTTGAGTACTTTGAATAGAATTGACCTCGGTGGAAACCTTAGGAGTCAAAGGAGTAGGGGTGGCACTCTGGGGTTTCTTAGCAGGTTTCAGTGCTGACAGGGACTAGATTCAACCAACAATCCCATCAACAGGTAATTCTTCTAGTGGCTTTGCGGGATCGGTGCTTAGGCGAGGAGCTTGAGGAATCAAGTCATAAAGAGTTCCAGACTGGGAATAGACCAAGTCTAGATACTGGTATTGACTAATGGCTTGCTCTTCAGTAACAACACTACCCATAGCCACATCTTGGGCAATTGGAGGAAACAAATATTTGGTAAACCAATTAGCTAATAACTGATCCGGAATAGGGGCCTTAATAAGCCTTCTTCACCTTCTCCACTCACGGATATGATCAGATATGTGGGTGGATGTGTTCTGTCATAGAGAAGTTAAGATATCAGTACCCTTTTCATAATGGACTGAGGGAGCTAAAATTGTGTAAGAAACACGGTTTCCAGGGAGGCAAAATCCACAAACGAATGTTGTGGAAGTTCAATGTACCACTTCGCGGCTGTACTGGTCAAAGTTCGCAGAAAGAGGAGTAACCAAACTAAATCATCCATGAGGGAGTTTGAATAACACCACAGATGGAATGTCATGACATGGTTTTTCGGATCATCTTCCTACTTCCCATCGAACTTTGGAATGTCTGATGGTAACTTTACCGGAATGGGAGGCCACAAGGGATTGTGTCGAATGGGGTCATTAATCAACTTGGACAAGTCAGAAAAGTCCAAAGTTGCTAGGAATGGTAACTGATGGTTAGGTTGCACATACTAGTAATATTGATATGGCATATATGTACTAGTAGGATCGTAAGTATACTGATAGATAGGTTGTTTCGAGGAAGAACTACCAAAAAATCCACCCATGGGGGGTTGATTTTCGGGATCAAGACCGTTAGGGCCACTAGGGACATCTAGACAACTAGGACCATTAGGACCAATAGGACCACTAGAACCTCTAGGAACTCTAGGAGGTAAACCCCTAAAGCCACTGAAGCCACTAGGGGGAGGGCCACTTGACCCTCTAGGTCCATTAGAAGGAGAGCCACCAGTTCCCCCAGGACCACTAGAACCATTAGGACTATAAGGAGGGAAGCCACCAGGCCCCCCAGGACCATTAGCCCCCCCAGGAGGAGGACCTCCATAAGGCGGTCCTCTGACACCTCCCGTAGTATGAATAGGTATCCCCCCCATAGCTGGCATGTAAGACGAGTTAGGCTTCCCCCATGGTGTAAAAGTACTACTAGTGTATGGAATTCCTTTGTACAACATTCCTGTAGGGTTGGGTGGATAATTAATATTTCCTATAGGTGTAGTATAACCATAAACTCCATAGGATTGAGTGGTTACAACCAGTTGTGCCCCTAAGGGCTGACCTGAACTGGATGGGGGATTAACTATATTAGTATGGGTGGGAGGGACATAAATTGCATATTGTTCTATATTAGAGGTTTGTCCTTGACTAGGTACAATTTCGGTGCCAAATAATGTAGGTCATGTGAGGGGTTTCCCCTTGGCACTAGAAGGGGATGATGAAATAGGAATTGAAGGTTGAGCCCTAGGTGTAGAAGACCTGGGAGGATTAGGAACAGACATAATATAGGAGGTGGTGGGGTTGGAAGTTTGGCTTGGGTTGTGTGGAGTCACTGTGCGATCTATAATCGGTTCATTGGGTCTCATAGAAACGGAAAGTGAACGATATACCACAAGTAGATTTATGGAACATGGTGGTGGTGTACCCAATATATCGTCTATTTTCTTCTCAATCTCCTGTGCATGGAGAATGGATGCGTGGTATTGTCTATGTTCTTCTTCATCTGGAGAAATTTCTTCAGAAAAGTTTAAACGGGTGCCAAATGAGGAAATGGCCTATCCTATAGAGGTTTCCCAAAATGGAGCATTGGGTGTGGAAATTGAACCCAGGTGTTAGAACAATTACACTCACAACAATTGCCAATTACACATGAAAATTACTCAAAAAAGAGACTGAATATGGAGCTGAACACCAATCTGTATTGAATAAGTCTACAATAGCCAACCCTGTGAAGTCATAGGCTGCCACAATAAATAATTACATGAGAGATTTGAATGCATGAATATTCCATTCGAATTGAGTCAAAAGCAGGCTTATTAAATATAAGCAAATCCCCCATAGGTGCATAAAGCAATTTCCAAAACTGTCTAGGAGCTCACGAATTGGAAAAATCAATTAGGCAAGCTAATAGTGGGTGGAAGGACAACTCATACATGTTTTTCATAGGAGAAAATAATGGAGGATGTTGAGGACAAAAAACAAGTTAACTTCACCTAGTCAAACTTTTCCAATTGCCTTAGAACACTGAAAAAGCAGGCAATAAAGAAGAAAAAACAGACATACGCTAGGGAGGCCAGGAAGAAAGCAGATTTGAATATAGGAGGTTTCAC
>LPNX011037000.1:386446-435230 GCA_001517045.1 Pseudotsuga menziesii | reverse complement strand
AATCTTGTCATCACTCATGCTTCACAGCATGATCAGCAATCCCCAACAGTGATTTGAGATTGCTGAATGTCTTCTCACAAAAAACTTTGGTGAATATATTTGCTACTTGTTCTGAAGATGAACAGAAGAGTAGGCGAATGGTGCCATCATGCACAAGCTATCTGATGTAGTGCATATGGATCTCAATGTGTTTGGTTCTCTGCTTCTGAATTGGATCATTAAAGATTTGAATGGTACTCTGATTATCATAGTATATGGTAGTTGAGTATTCTGATTCGAAACCACACTCTCCAAGTAACCCCTGCAACCATAAACATTGAGTTGCTACATTTACAACTCCTCTGTACTCTGCTTCTGTAGATGAGAGTGCAATGGCACTCTATTTCTCGCTTGACCAGCTGATTGGCCCTTCTGCAATCATGAACACATATCTTGATGTTGACTTTAGATGTGTGTTGTCACCTTCCCAATCACTGTTAGTAAACCCAATCAAATCAAGATCATATTTAGCTTTATAGAAGATCCCGTGTGTCCTTGTTCCCTGAACAAAGTTAAGGATCCTTTTGGCTGCTTTCCAATGGATCTCATGAGGCTGATCCATGTATATTGAAGCCACATTAACTGCATAATAAATATCAGGTCTAGTATGTGTAAGATATAACAAACATCCAATCAATTTCCTATACAGTGTATTGTTTACCATAGGTGAAGAATCAGCTTCTTCAAGCTTGACTCCTGAAAGGAAAGGAGTCTTGCTTAGCTTGCAATCCTTCATTTTGAATTTGTTCAGAAAATCCAAGGCATACTTGGACTGATGCACTTTTATTCCATCTTTGGTTTGAGAAATCTTGAGCCCCAAGAATTGGCTCAATAGCCCCAAATCTGTCATGGAGAAGGCATGGTTCATTGCATCCTTCAAGGAAGCAATTTCATCCTTTGAGCTTCCTGTAATGAGAAGGTCATCAAATTATAAAACAATGATCATTAATGAAACATTAATCAGCTTCAAATAGACATTTGGATCTGATTTGCATCGAACAAAATTCAGTGATAGCAGAAAGCTATCAATCTTGGCATACCAAGCCCTGGGGGCTTGCTTAAGCCCATACAATGACTTCTTTATCCTACAAACAAGAGATGGGTTAGTAGAAAATACTTGAGGATGCTACATGTATATCTCTTTATTGATATCTCCATTCAGGAAGGCACACTTTACATCCATGTGATGTACTTCCCATTGCTTTGAAGCTGCAATGGCTAAGACTAGCCTGATGGAGTCCATCTTTGCCACTGGTGAAAAGGTCTCATTGTAGTCTATGCCATGAACATGTGAGTAGCCCTTGGTTACCAATATGGCCTTGTACTTCAGATTTGAACCATCAGCAGCAAATTTTATTTTGTACACCCACTTACACTGAACTAGCTTCCTCCCTGGGGGAAGATCAACCATCTCCCAAGTGTTTCTCTTCTGGAGTGAGTTGAACTCTTCTTTCATGGCTGCTTGCCATCTTGGATCATTTTATGCATCTTCATATGTATGTGGATCTGATTCAACCATCAGATAACATTTCTTTGCAAACATAGGATCTTTCATGCATAGAGCACTCTCAAACTGAGATCTAGTCCTCCTAGGATCATTAGGATTTCCAGTTAGTTCTCCAGCTACATGAATGGTCTTGGATGCCCATTTTGGTCTTGTAGGACTGTTAGGATCTGAAACCAAATCATCATTATCAGACATATAAGAATCATCCTGTTCAACTATCTCTTCACTTACATTCATAGGTTCTGGTGGTGAAGAGGATTCTCCAACTTCCACTGCTGCTAGGGGTTCTTCTTGAAACTGAACACACCTTTCAATGAAGTATTTTTTTATGCTCAAATTGATCAGATTGTGCCCTTTTGAATCTTCAAATTACCCAAAAAATAGACACTCTTGGATTTGGGGCTGCAAAGCCTTCCTCTTTTATGTTGGAATTCTAGCCCAAGCCGTTGAGCCAAAAATCCTGAAATGGGTCACATCTGGCTTGTGCCCACTCCATGCTTCGAAAGGAGTCATACCATCAATTTGTTTATGAGGCACACTATTCTGGATATAGGCTGCAGAGTTTATAGCTTCAGCCCAGTACTTTCGTGGCAAATTCTTAGCCTCCATCATGCAGGCTGCTATGTCTTTCAGTGATCTGTTTTTCCTCTCAGCAACACCATTCTACTGTGGTGTGTAAGGGATAGAATGCTGCATCTGAATACCTACATCTGCACAATATTGAATAAAATCAGACTTGACATACTCACCACCATTGTCATATATGAGGACCTTGATTTTCCTCCAAGACTGGTTTTCAACCAAAGCCTTAAAGACTTTGAAGAGGCCAAAAACTTCAGACTTGTGTTTCAGGAAGTAAACCTAGCAATACCTGGAAAAGTCATCTATGAATGTTAATGAATATTTGTCCTGACTCATTGACATATGAGGAAATGGGCCAGCAACATCACTGTGGATCATCCCAAGAGGTGCATAGGTTCTCTCATGACTAGCTCTCTCAAATTTATGCTCTGGGTGTTTTCCTAGGATGCAACCTTGACAAAATCCTTTGGAAAATTTAATCTTTGGTAACCCTATGACCAGTTATTTTTCACTAAGATAAGAAATATAGTTGTAATTTAGGTGAACAAATATTTCATGCCAAATCTTGCTTGCCCCATTAGCATGAATCAGAAGAGCAGAGGGGTTTGAGTAGGGTAGGAAGTGTGAGAACATGTATACCTTCGAAGTATGATTTGCAACTCCTTTTGCAATGACTTTACCACTTGAGATCTCTGTGATATCAACTTCATCAGGGGAGAATATGACCTTCTTTGGAGACCCTGTGTGGGTCATCTAATACACTGATAAGAGGTTAGAGGTAAGACCCGGAACATACAACACATTGCTGAACTTACCATGGTCAAGATCAATCCTCCCTTTGCCCAAAATTTCAGTGAGAAAGTCATCTCCCAGTACTATTGGTGGACCTTTCGACATGTCAAGTGAGGTGAATGCCACCTTGGTCGAAACCATATGTCTTGAATCTTCAGAATCAATGATCAAACTAGGTGAGCTTGATGTGCTAGCAACCAATGCATGAACTCTCTCTTTGTCTTTTGAACTTGATCCTCCTTCCCTCTTCTTTGAGCTGTCTGGAAGGGAGATGCCATTATTCTCCAGGAGTTGGGTCAGCATGTCTATTTTCTTCTTCATGTAGGAGCTCTCAGAATGATTGCCCTTACTACAGTATGCACACTTACTCATTTCTCCTTTGTTCTTCTTCTTCTAGGGGTTCTTCTTGGAACCTTGAGGCTCCTCTGGAGACTTGTTCTTGTCTCTCTTTTGCTCAGGTGGATTTTTAGATTTCTTATTTCTTTTTTAATCCACCCTCAAATAGTCAGCAACCAGAGCTTGGTATTTGGATGGTTTGATGGTACCCATCATCACCAATTTATCTTGTTCTTGTGTGAGATATTCCATGAAATCTGCAAGGCTAGGCATTTTTCAGGCTCGAGGTATCAACTTTGTGGCATAGAAGGTCGAAAGAAACACTGAATAGTCAGGGCCAAGCTTCAAGAGTATGGCCAAGACCATCTTATCATCATTCTTTTCAATCCCACATTGTTTTAGCTGCAAACCAAGTGCTTTGAACTTGGAAAAATAGAGTTGTAGGGATTCAAAGCTATTTGGACTCAGGGAGATCAATTCATTTTCAATTTGATGTCCCCTCATCTCATTTGTATTTCGAAAAAGATCAACAATATTCTCCCATACTTCATTCGGTGATGTCAATCCATCAAGATGGAAAAGGAGGTCTCTCGATATGCTCAGACACAGGAGACCATAGGCCTCATCCCTCCTGTTGTCCCATTTTATCTTCTCTGCAGCTGCATTGGGCTTTGCTTCTGTTTCCATAGTCACTCTATAGGTACCTTTCAATCTCAACAGTATCTCCATCTCTTCTTTCCATTCAAAGAAATTAAATGGAGTCAAGATGATCTTCTGAGATTGATCCATAGCTCAGAAATTGTCTCGTCAGTCAGCAGAATGCTCCCAGACAATGATTTCAAACCTACAAAACAAATTGGAAGGAGATAAATCGATCTACAAAGGCTCTCATACCATGTGGAAATTGAACCCAGGTGTTAGAACAATTACATTCACAACAATTGCCAATTACACATGCAAATTACTCACAAAAGAGACTGAATATGGAGCTGAACACTAATCTATATTGAATAAGTGTACAATAGCCAACCCTGTGAAGTCATAGGCTGCTAGAATAAATAATTACATGAGATATTTGAATGCATGAAGATGCCATTCGAATTGAGTCAAAAGCAGGCTTACTAAATCTAAGCAAATCCCCCATAAGTGCATAAAGCAGTTTCCAAAATTGTCTAGGAGCTCACGAATTGGAAAAATCAATTAGGAAAGCTAATAGTGGGTGGAAGGAAAACTCATACATTCTTTTCATAGGAGAAAAGAGTGGAGGATGTTGAGGACAAAAAACAAGTTAACTTCACCTAGTCAAACTTTCCCAATTGCCTTAAAACACTGAAAAAGCAGGCAATAAAGCAGAAAAAGTAGACATGCACTAGGGAGGCCAGGAATAAAGCAAATTTGATTCCAAGAGGTTTTCCAAGCACTCCATGACTCAAAATTAGCAAATTTTACCACTATGGATGTGTGGAGGACAACTTGCATAAGGTGGAATATGGAAACTAGGCAAATAAGACAAAAAATGAATTAATTAATGTCTAAGGTAGATAACTATGTGTTGATTACTCTAACATTGGGACCATAATCTGGACAGGTAGTATCATCAACATGACCTTCTATGGGAGAATGGAACGAGGTATTTCCTTGAGAAGGTTGCTGGACCAAGGGAGGCAAGTGTGAAGGATATGGACCTCCACTTTCTGCACCCACATTATCTCCCACTTGGGATGTGGTAGTAGCTCCTTAGTCGATAGCTTCCATTGGATTTTCTCCTGAAATAGGAATAAAATTGGGTGGCAAGCCCCATACGTTTCTAGACTGTCTTAGCTCAGCCAGTTTGTACAGTTCCTATCTAAACTAGGGTCACAAAAACTAGAAAACACACCAAAAATTTCCCTACTCAAGCTATAGGTCAAACAAGCAAACTTAAAATGACAGGAGGGGTTCAGATAGTCAAGTCTCTCACCAAGATTGTCAAGAAGGTGCCACTCATGATATACCTCCAGGGTACGTCCATAGTAATCTCCCCGAATGTTGTTTTCTGTGTATGGCTCCAAGCAATATGGGCAAAGGGCTTTTCTCAGATGGATAAGTTATCCTAGTGGGGTCTTCCAATATACTCAAGGTACGTCGGAGCTCAAATCGGTAGTAGTGTTGTCTAATGCATTATCTTACACAAGGGGCCTTCCGATATAAAATCGAGTACGTGAAGTACCTTTCTATATACCTCAAGGGTACATGAAAGGATGTTCGATATATCGACGATACGTGCAAGAACCGCGCGAGTCCTGGGATGTAATACAGAAAAGTAATGACAGCTCCTATGCTTAACGATGCCCGAACACATCTCTAACCTATCAATCAAATTTCTATGTAAATTTTAACCTATAACTACCTTTAATTTTAAAGTGGACGGTTAGGTGAATGCATGGAATTTTGACAGAAAAAGTAAAACCACGCAATATGCGTATGCAAATATTTCACTTTACCGTTCGGTATGCCTACGTATGGGAGGGAAAGAGAGTATTTTATTTTGTTTCAAAACCAAAAATTTCCATACAAAAATCTTGAACTAATCAAAATCAAAGACAAGCAACACTTTCCAAACTCATTTATCTTTTCTGAAATAAATAAAAAAGGGGAATATTCTCTTTTCCTAAAAGAAAAACAAGAAGCACACTACATGCATACGCACTCTATTTTTCGGTTTTTCTTAAAACATAGATAAATCTAACTTAAAACTACCATACTTTTTATTTTGATGAGATAGTACTAAATGCAAAAGAAGCAAAAGAACATAAAGAGCTTGAAATCTTGTGAGGCCAATCAAAGACCCAATGTCTAATGCTCAATGATGATAATAACCTAATCTCAGTAAAAAGTTTTCTTTTTTAAAGAAACAAAAAGAAGTCTATGAAAACAAAAAATGAAACCAAGATGCTAATCAAATGTTTTTCTTTCAGTCTATATAACATAAATGAAAAGATATCTCACTAACACCCTAAGCTTTTCAAAAACAAGAAATCCTTTCACAATCACAACCAACAAGCACATAAGTAAATGAACAATCAATAAGCCTAATATAGATTTTGAATTCTCCAATCAAACCAATATTTAACCATAAAATTTCAAACCACAAGCATCAGATTCTAACACACAATCCTGACAGTGCAGGGATGAAAGAAAATCAACTCAATTTTTTTTGCAAAAATGAGAAAAAGTGGTCTTGGAATAAAGCCTACTTGGCACTGTTCTACAGGGGTCTTGATAGAGCGGTTCTAGACCAGCACCGCTTCTCGCCAACAGGACTCAGTCGGTGGCACCGCATGCTGCTAACAGGGTTCAGGCGGTGGCACCGCTTCTCGCCAACAACTTAAGAGCGGTTCCCTGTATAGATCAAAAACATAAAGGAGAACGACTAATCAAGTTAGAAAAATATCAAAGCAAGGTAAAAGATGATAGACTGAGA
This sequence comes from Pseudotsuga menziesii, assembly GCA_001517045.1. NCBI lineage: Eukaryota > Viridiplantae > Streptophyta > Pinopsida > Pinales > Pinaceae > Pseudotsuga > Pseudotsuga menziesii. Next base: position 428,511 of record LPNX011037000.1, on the reverse strand, counting down.
GTAAAAAGAGCATAAAAGGTCAAAATAATTCAAATCTAGATAGATCTAGAAGTTTCAAACCAAAATACACTGATTCAGATAGCAGATCTGACTGAAGAGAGTTGGATATGGAGCCTATATTCGGACAAGAGTTTGAAGAACTGAGGAAGATCAGATCAACTGATACATGTATCTATTCCCCAATGGAGTCACCAGATTTGTAACTGGGAATATTTCACCTTCTGCAAACAGAAGCTGTTCCTCTGGTCTGAATGGTTTAGATCCAGAACAAATGAGTGAACGACAAAGGATGAACACCCTCCTTGGATGTCGTAGACACCTGGAATGCTGCTTCGATAGTGAACCTGTGTACCTACAACCAGATCAAACATGCAAACACATCAAAGATACCAGAACATCATCTACTTATCCAGGTTAGTGACTAAGGAATCTAACAACATGTACATGCAAAATCAAAATAACAGTAATGATGTATGGAGAAGTTTACAACCAATTAAGCCTTAGTGTCGATATGCATCTCCATGAGACAAACACTTCATCCCCATAAGGTCCAAATTTGCTGTCTATGCTCTCCAATGGCTTGGGTCAAGTGGTCAGTCCAACAACATAACAATACCTCTATAGTTCTCCCCCTCAACCATAGACATGAGCTCGTATTTATAAGACTCAATGGATAGAAATGGTTGAGAGATTTGTGGATGAGGTGGCCTCTAAGATCCTATGATGGGGGATCTCAAGCTCAAATGACCCACAATGATAGGGATAAGGGAGGACATGAGGCTCATGATCTAGAATCCTCAAGAAACTTCTCTTTTTCCCATTTTACCCAGGGTACCTCTTTTCTCCTCTTATGACATAGTGGTTTAGATAAGAAACTCTTATGGAAAAAAGGCCATAGGTGGTGGCATTGCTTATGGAAAATAGGATACAGGAAGTGCACACAAGGTACCACTCATGGTTCATAGGGAAAGCGTAGTGCTGAGTATTTTCATGTAGGATTGACAAACAACATGGGGTTGCCACTCTAAATGTTGGGATTAAGGGAAAACATGTAAGTCAAAGGTCTTATCCCATGGTGTGATAGGATTTGGGTATAACAAAGCATACCCATTATCATAACAATGTCAAAGAATAAATAATGGGATCAAGGCTCAAAATATGGGATCCAATCAATACATATAAAAATGATAATACATAACCGTGGCCTCAATGGGAGGTTGAATACAATGTTGATCTGAAGAACTGATACATAGAAATAATGGCATTCTCATGGAATGCAATATCATCACAACTAATGCTCTACTAGATTTGGAAGTGTACATAACTGAAGGGACTCAATGACTGAGAGTCAGAATCTCTATGGCACAATATATAGCGTCAAGTATTGGAGATACATGGTAGCATGACACAAGGATCTATTGAACACTGTCGCCAATGCAACCCATAAATCACAAGGGACATGAGATTGTATGGGTTCCATAGGTAGAATCACCAATGTGCTAGATTTAGGTGACAACCAGGGTCTTCAAACACATAATGAATGGACCAATAACCTGTATGAATCTAAATGGTGTGATGATGTAGCTGAACTTGAACACGTGACACACAACCAACCCAAAAGGTTCCAATGAATCCTTTCAAGTGGTCCAAGGAACTCATCAATGAGGTGGATGAAACTAGGATACATGAACCTCTGGGTCTATCCTCTGGAATAAATGTGCTGGCGTTGACGGAGGGAGACTTGTAACTAATCAAGGAAATGATGTGTCCTTGACTAGAAGCATGGGGGGGATAACCAAATTTGTTTAACAATCAGGGGAATGACACACTAAATGGGGGAGCAAGGGGCAGGGGAGTACGAGGGAATCAAACTTCCTTTGTTCAAAGTATGAAGATAGATCTGACCTGGAAGCAAATGAAATTGACTAATGGGAAATGGATCATAGTTGTAATACCGGGAAGATATATGCAATGGGAAATGCTGAGGGAGGTAACTGGAGTAGTGGTATCCAGGGGATCCAAGGAAGACTCATCAAAGAATACTTTGAACAAAGGAGACCCAATGGGGGGAAGATGCCATAATGTGATGTCCAATGTGGTGGCTCTTAAAGGTAGCGTTTGGTCCTTCTTCATAGTTTAAGGAGCACGGATATGGGATAAAAGTAAGGTCTATATGGTATGATATCTTGGATTTTTAGCAAGCCCAAGAAAGTAAATGCTCAATGGTGTTTTAATTTTTAGAGAGTTTGAAGATAGGAAGAAGACTCTAGTCTGGTCCCCTTTTCATTAATAGTCTCCTAATCCCGAAAAAGGATAAAGGGATACAAGGGAGATCTCTCCCAACATTTGGGGAAGGGAGAGTTCTTTACCATTGGTAGTCCAATCCTACTAGAAAAGGTTAAACCTATATTGACTGGATGATTGTTCAAATACTTTAACGAGCATGAACAAAACCAAGTTTTCTTGACAATATTTTCTTAATGAGAGGGATGGAAAAGAGCTTAAAGACAACCCATTATTATAGATAATTTTACAACTCTAGGTGAATCACACTTTCTATGGCCTTCCCCTGTCCCTCTGCAGACTCCTTAGACCCCATGGACCATTTTTTGCCCTTTGATGTTTCCTTGATCATCCCTAAAAGCATGTGAAAAATGATACACACAATGTTTAAACCTATAATCGCATATATATGCAGGTTTGACCACTAAAAATGTGTACATTGGGATGTGTACAAAATCCAAATCCTTTTGGAGTTTTCCTTGACATGGATCCGACTCACTTGACTCCTAGCCTTCCCTATGCCTTGATATCGCTCAAATTCAACCTTTCATTACCCCTTTGAAAAGCTATATAAGGAACTCTATGGTACATTGAAGGCATATGAGAGAATTGAGAGCAAAGAAACTATAGTCCATTGTTGTCGGAACTTATGCTTGAGTATGAATCCCTTTGTCCCTTAGAGCACTTTTGTGTTCTTCCCAAGCTTTCCTTTTGCTTGTGAGATTTCTATCGAGAGATGGAGGATTGCGGTGGTGGAGGCCCAAGTGGGGGATTCAGTTTCTCTGGTTCGCAGACATGCCATCAGAGGTTGCATCTATTGTAATCTCTGATTTATATTAATGGAAATATTTTTCCTATCCAATAATGTGTGTTTGAATGAATATTTTATCCATGGGATGTTTTCAAATTCTTATACATTGTTGATTATATATGCTAGAATAGATATAACACCATGATATATAGTATGCTTGTATTGTTTAGTAGTTGTTGAGGAAGTAGTTTATCAATTCAACCTGAAGTTGGAAACCTCAATGGGGATCTACTCCAACTGTCCGGAATAAGGTACGAGGTCTGATCCTTTAGTGTTAGACATTTAATTTCTACTGCATATTGGAAAGGATTGATTTCTAGAGTCAAGTTGTCTATTGTGGTACCCCAAGCCATAGGAATTTCTCTCCGTAAGAGAATTAGCGATTCCGCTGGGGAGTTCCTAGTAGTTTTCCTTTGGGGGTTTTATATTGGCATTCAATGACTTTGAATTGCTTTGTATCTCTTGTTTCTGTGTCGGGTATGGGGGCATGTTTTCCTGGTAGTGTCTAATTGGTGTGAAGTTTGTCTCAGCTTGTCTGTTTGCATTGATTTTATGCACCTTTCTTCTTGTACGTGAGTTTTTAACTCACGGTCGTATATACACGTGGGTTTCTCTACGATTTCTGCATATACACGCGGGTTTATTGCGAACAGTCATGTATGACCTTAGTTTTTCCTTTTAGTGGAAGTTAAATGGTTGCTGGGTGAAGTTTGATGATTGCTGAGTCTCCTTTGGTACTGCCTGAGTCTGTTTATACCTCTGTTTCTGACCAGAGACGTGTTTTTAGGCTAAATTTTTTTTTTAAAGAAGGTTCTTGTCATGGCATTTTTTATTTTTTGTTTGGGATTAGTGCATTAGAATTTTTTTACCTTAGTGCTTTGCTTGAGTGCTGTTTGAGTGTGCTTGCAAGGTCTAGGGGTTGTAGAATCATTCTTTTGCTTTTTGTACCTCATTTTATTTCAAAAAATCCAAAAACATTTGCTTATCATCATGCATTGCATTTTGCATTTTGCATTGTACTTGCACTAGATTTGCTTTGGAGTATTAGTTAGGATTTCATATAGGAAATATTGCATTCATCATTTGAAGAAAAATTGTGCATTTCACGTAGTAGCATACCCTGTTTTCATGGACACAATGCATTTGCATTGATTGTTAGGTGTGCATTTTACTTCATGTTGTGTCATAACACCATTAGTTGCACGACCATATCCCTCTTTTGAGTAATAAATCCAATTAAAATCAACGCTTAAATTAAAATGAACTACACTCTCTTCTTTTCTAGGGTGCACCAAAAAGCTTAGGTTTTAGCATCTTGGAATAGTTCATTATGAGTAAATCCTCCAAGACCACTAAACAATAACATGTATGTGTTTGTCTAGGTGAGTGTGTGAAATCCTTGGTATAACCAATGTTTCTCAGGATCCTCCTCTCAAAAGGGAGTTAAGCACGAGGTAGTGTGAGTGGTTATTGATTGGGATGACCCCTAGTCATAACTGAGTAGCATCGAAGATATTTCTAGGATTGTATTCGTATCTGGGGGCTCTTTCGATATTTTCAGGCTTTGCTACCCTACCCATACGGTCAATCTCGCCTGCGACTATATTCTTGAGAATTGATTATATTGAGGTGACCTTAGTGGCCTTACCTAGGATATCGAGGGGGTACTTTGCAGGGGTTATTCTGCGGGTGTCCCGGCCAGGTAGGGTCGGACAGCACAGTCGCTTTACACATTGAAGTTGAGGGCCACAATAATTGGTTACGTACATCCGCTTCTTGTGTATGGGAGTCTCAAGCCTCTCCTAGGTGAGACATACTTGCTTCATTCGGGAGCTCACTTATCCTGCTTTTGATTTCTTGCATTTGGCTTTAGATTTTATTAGTGATTGCTTCATGCATGATAGCTTGCCTAGGGTTTGCATAAATAGAGAGTCTTTTCTATTTTTTGAGTCATTGTGGATTCAGGTACGGCTCCTCACCCTTCTCGTCTTTTAGTAGGACTTCCACCTTCTACACCTCCTCCTCCTTTGGGAGAGAGACCTAGATAGTCCAGGTGGACTATTTCACACATTGATTCACACACCATGGGAGACCATATAGAGGATATTCCTGAACCGCCCTCTCCCATTAATGTAGATGATGGGGAGTTTACTCCTACCTACGATCCTTCACCTAAATTGGCTGAGTTAAGTCCCATGATTTCTGAGATAGGAACCTTTCATGATAGACCTACTCACTCTAGGGTCGATTCCCCATTGACGCATTACTGGTATGGAATGCCGGAGGATGTCGAGACTCATTTTGAACCCACCAGCATTAGCTATGGTAGTTGTGGTATGTCTAGTTTTCCCACACATGATTTGGAATTTCATGTTGAATCGAAGCTTGAGCCTAACAATATGCCTGGGGGCACTCTCATTCCTTCCCATGCGGAGAGGTTTGGGAGCACTAGTCACATTGCACCTTCCATCCCGGTGGTGCAAGTTACATCACATATTCCTCCTAGGTCTAGGGTTAGCGATCCTATCAGGATACTAGACCCGAGATGAGTGACTATAGGGAATAGTACATGCATTATTACTTAGGCCCCTTCGTCCTCTATCCCTACTTCTTCAAATGTTCACCCTCCACCTTATTCACGTGGTCCTTCAGGCTGAAACGTTGCTAAAAGTCAGGTTCGTACTGTGGTTACTAGACCGGTTGTGTCTCAGCTTCATGTACCTCCCGTTGTTTTGGGAGGTCATGCTCATACTTATAGAGGTCACATTCCTACTTTTGCAATATATATTCCTACTTCCAGAGCATATGTTCCTACTTATGGAGTGTCTCATGGGACATCTCATGCGATGACTTATGGGCCCTATTATGGGACGCAGTATGGACAGAGTTCTTCACCTTATGGGGGCAGGTATCAACAACCTGCTTACTCTCCTAATTATGACTTCGTAGCTCATACTAATCACGGTACACCACACTATGGTGCTTCCATGCCACCCTATACGGCTCATACGAGAGGAGGGCACAATGGCCAAGGCCATGGTGGTAATCAGACCTATATGAATCAGGGAGTGGTCCATCGACCTCATCATCCTAGGCTCCCTTTCCTTGTGATGCTGAATCTTCCTGACTTGTTGAGATTAACGAATGATCCTGTAGCTCATGACCTGGATTGGCCGGCTATCCCTACAAGCTTCCCTTGGACATACCTAAGTTTGAGGGCAATCCAGGAGAGGATCCGAGGGAACACATTACTACATTTCACCTATGGTGCTCTTCGAATTCCTTACATCAGGAATCCATCCATTTAAGGCAATTTCAATGCACCCTTACAGGTCCTGCCGTGAAATGGTATATAGAGCTACCTAGGGGGGCATTTGCTTTGTTCAACGACCTTGCAATGAATTTTCTTAACCACTTCCAGCTACCAGTGCATTATGACGTTGGTACTGAATTGTTGTCCCATTTCAGTGGTATAAATCCATATCTTGGATCATATCCAAGAGTGGCGTAGACGGAAGAGGTTAATTAAATCCTTTATACCACCGGAGTTCCTCCTCGAATGGTTCCTCAAGTCGTTATTGCCATATATAGCGAAGGATGTTTCTACATCCGGAGTATAGAATGAGGAACAAGCGATTTTTAGGGTGCAGGAACCAGACTTGATCTATGCTCAGTCCGGTTTGTTATATGAGATTATTCCCAACGCTCTACATTCCAGTTTTGACCCCAAAGTCAAACCTGGACCACATGCCGATGGCATTGTTGGTTGTGCAAGTGCGAAACCTATGGATTCGGTTGCAAAACAAGTTAGTCAATTGTCCATCAACCAATCAACTTCTGGACAAGCTACAACTTTGTCTCAACTCGCCCAAATGGCGAGTTTACTTTCAGTGCAATAGTCGGACCAGAAGGGTAACCAGCAGCCCGGACGGAATAGAAAAAAGGGTAAAAATAATCGTAAGGGCGGGAATAAGAATGAGAATGCTAATAGTAATGACAAGAACGACCGTAATGCTGGGGGGGACAAGCAAGCTAAATGTAAGGTTAAGTTTCCTTGCAAGTTATGTAAGGACGATCACCTCACTTACTTGTGCCCTCGGATCGATGAATCCTTGAGGTTCTTGGCACAGGGCCCAGTTGTGCTAACTAACCCTTTACCACACAATAAAGATATGAATTCGAGGTCCCATGACCAGTCTGGTGGTGATCAAGATCTGCTAGACGGTAGTGGTCGTGGTTGCATTAACATGGCCTGTGCTGTGAAAGTTATGACCCGTGCGAAAGATTATGGTTCATCACAACCCAGCCCAGGCAAAGAGCCTGATCCACTAGAGTTCCCTTTAGATATTGAGAAACCTATGGATAAATTTGAAATTGCACCTCGCATTCCTAAGGGAGTCCTTAAGCGTTCATGGCATAATCCAAATTCCCAAGCCACCCAGAACTATTCAGTTGTCGAGGATTTGGGCCACACTCCTTGTGCGATGTCTGCATTGGAAGTGCTTCAGAGCTGTCCTTCGCAAAGGAAGGTGTTGTTTTCTTCCCTTGTTGTGAACGATGATGATTCTTCCTCTGTGATTAAATTTGAAACCACAGGACTTCAGCCTTACTTGCCTTACTATGTGTCTCTGTTGATTCACGTAGGATGTCTTAATATGACCATCAAGCGCACTGTAATTGATGAAGGCATTGCCGCTTCTGTGATGTATTTATCATGTTTGAAGGGTCTAGGTTCCCCTGAGCTGTCTAAATCAGTGACCATGTTAACTGCGTTCGATGGGATATTATTTAGGCCACACAACATCCTTCCTTCCCTTAAATTCCATTTGGGAGGGAAGACCGTTGCGATAGAGGTCGAGGTAGTTGATGCACCCCTTGACTACAATCTCTTGCTGGGTAGGAATTGGATGTATAGTATGCAAGCCGTTGCTTCTTCCCTGTTTCACGTTGTATGCTTTTCACATAATGAGAAGATAGTCATGATTGATCAAACGACATTCAAGAATCCATCTGTTACTGCATATTCGGGAGCTTCGATCTCGATCGTTGAGAACTCTTAGCTGGAAATTGGGAGTGTGGGTGTAGGCATGTATCCATCCCTCATGGGAAGCTTTAGTTGTCCTGCATCAATTCTTATGATAGGATATAGTTCCGGTGAGGATTTGACATCTATGAGATCAGTGTATTTTCACACAAGTCATATGGAAGATCCTTGGATTCTTCCTACACTGAGTACTCTGAGTGAGCCCATCGTGATGGACTTGCCGTTTCCTACAACTATGATAGCTTATCAAGCTAATCTCAAGTGTGTTGCAGAGCCTAGTCCTTCCTCTTCATGGATGGAGGAGGAGAACCCTTATGTGCTGCCATCATGGGAAATATAGTCTTCTCATGCACACGGCTTCCTTGATACGGTTTTCCCTTCAGATGAAGCGATTATTGAGGCTATGTTGGGAGTTGAGCCACCATGGGAGGAACTCCATCATAGATCTTACTTTCTTCCTAAGCTTGACCTCTTGGAGCATGAGGAATTTAGGGTGGTTCTTAGCGTGAGAGTTGGTAGTCCTATGGTTCTGTTAAGCTCCCCTAGTCAGATGGCTGACATAAACATGGTGAACATATCTTCAATGATTCCTATGAACATCTCTCGCGATCCTGGAAGGATAGAGAATGTCTATATTGGGGCAGAATGTTCCCATGCTGAGATTCTAGAATACACTGAGCTATTTAAAGAATTCCATGATATTTTTGCTTGGTATTACAATGAGATGCCAGGTATCAAACCTTGTATTATAGAGCATGATATTAAGAACTACCCCAACGCTAATCCTATTCGACAATGCTTGTGGGCGATGAATCCTAGGAAAGCACCTGCAATTAAGGCAGAGATAGAAAAGCTATTAAAATTCGGTTTTATCTATCCTGCTCCCTTGAAGGAGTGGGTTTCAAACCCCGTTCCGGTAGATAAGAAGCAGTGAGCGATCCACATATGTACTGATTTCTGCGATCTGAATCGTGCCTGTCCTAAGGACAATTTCCCCACACGATTTGTTGATCAGATTTTGGATGAGTGTGCGGGTAGCGAAGTTTTTTCCTTTATGGATGGCTTTTCTGGGTACAATCAAATACAAATTAAAACTGAGGACCAACATAAGACTGCATTTATTTGTCCTTGGGGAACTTTTGCATATCGAAAAATGCCTTTCGGGCTTAAAAACGTCGAAGGTACATTTCCGCGGGTGATGACCTTGATCTTCCACAATATCAAGTTGATCATCGAAGTATTTTTGGATGACCTTGCTGCTCATTCTCGTATGAGAATGTGTCATCCCTATCACTTCAGATTGGTCTTCGAAATATGCCGGCACTATTTTGTTAGATTAAATCCTCATAAGAGCATCTTTTGTGTGAAGTCAAGTCATTGTTTGGGTTCATCATTTCTAAAGAGGGTATAAGATTCGACCCTTTTAAGGTTGAGGCAATACTCCAGTTGTCTCCCCAGAAGAATATTCGTCATCTTCAATGTTTGCAAGGCATGGAAAACTTCTTACAAAGATTTTTTGTCAACTTTTCCAATTTGACTAGAGGATTCATGCATCTATTAAAGAAGGACACCCCCTTTTGTTGGGATGAGCGAGCCTAGGAGTCCTTTGATGCACTCAAGTGATCCCTAGCATTGGCCCCGATGATTAGTCCCTCGGACTATAGTCGTGATTTTCTATTATATGTGGCCGCGTCCTTAGAGATGATTGGTATGGTTTTGGTTCAAGAGGATGAGGAGCTCCAAGAGCATGTCTTATACTATCTGATCTGAAACCTTATTGACGTAGAAATTCATTATTCTCATGTCGAGAAGCTTGCTTTAGCTACCATACATGCGGTTCAGCGGTTGAGACATTATATTCTCCTTCTCCAAACCTTGGTTCTAGCCCATGTCAATCCGTTTCAATTCATCCTCCCTCAAAGGATGATTTGGGGAAAATATATAAAATGGATTGTCATTCTGCAAGAATTCAATCTCGAGTTTGTTTCGGCAAAATAGAAGAAGTCTTTAATTTTTGCAGAGCTTATATCGTATTTCCCAAGTGAGGCCGAGGAGTTGGTTTGTGAAGATACGTTTGTCGATGAACACATCTTCTTAATCTCAACTTTAGACCCATGGTATGGGGATATCATAATATATTTATAAACATTGAAGACCCCTACTCACCTCTCACGATATGAACGAAGATGATTACGTCATGTCTCTAAGAACTACCTCATAGTGGATAACACTTTGTACCACTGTGGGGTAGATTCCATTTTGAGTTGTTGCTTAACTCATGAAGAGGCTGAGGTAGTGCTGAATGATTTCCATGGAGGGGTGTGTGGTGGTCATTTATTTGGGCTTTCTACAGCTCAAAATATCTTAAGAGTGGGTTATTCCTGGTTGTCGATCTTTAAGGATTGTGTTGATGCGGTCAAGAGGTGCCACCTTGCCAGGTGTTTGCACATAATATCTGCTCGAAACCTACCCCGTTACATCCCATTATCACCGCCCATCCCTTCACTAAGTGGTGGCTTGATTTTATGGATTGCAACCCAGCTTCGGCTGGGGTCACCATCATATTATAGTGGCTATTGATTCCTTCACGAAATGGGTTGAGGATATGCCCACAGTTAAATCCGATGGTGAGACAGCCGCCCACTTTGTATTCAACCAAATTATTACTCAGTTCGGAATTTTGAAAGAGCTTTTCACTGACCATGGCTCGCACTTTCATAATAGTATGATGGAAGAGTTGGCATCAAAGTTAGGGTACAAGTAAGAGCATTACTCCTCTTACTACCCTCAAGCGAATGGACAGGTAGAAGCAGTGAATAAATCACTCAAATCCATTCTCCAACGAACCATCGCACAAAGCAAGAATAATTGGCACATCATGTTATATCCTTGTTTATGGGCGTACATAACTGCTGTTAACACTACCATGGGTTTTTCTCCATATCAACTTGTACATGGAGTGGAGTCGATATTGCCGGTTGAATGCAAAATTCTGTCTTTGAAGCTACCTGTAGAAATCTTACCAGACACTTCAGCATTGGAGGAGCATTTGGTCCACCTTGAACAACTTGATGAGTAGCGTCGGGATGCCTTGGTGGCTCTAGAAGTCAATAAACGTTGTGTAAAGGTCTAGTACAATAAGTCTGTCCATCCAAGGAGGTTTAGTGAGGGAGATTTGGTCCTTTTGTGGGATCAACCGAAAGAACCCTTGGGTGCAGGAAATTTTAATCCCATTTGGCGTGGTCCTTACATGGTCAAACGTGTCTTAGAGAAGGGTGATTATGAGTTAGTGGATTACGAGGGAACAGCCTTGGCGAAGCCTAGAAACGGGCTCTATCTCAAGAAGTACTATGCATGGTTTTTAGCCAAGGTTGGTTATTGTATATTATTGTATATTTTTGCATAGTTAGGTCTTTTTCTTATCATGATTGGGTTTGTGATTAGTTTCTATTTCTTTTGGCAGATGTCAATGGAATCTTCCACCTACATAGGATTCACGGATGGTGCGATCCGTCACACTCAACACTCAGCCTCTGCTGCTTGGGTGATTTATACTGCTATGGGTCAGGTACTATCTTCAGGAGGCATATGTTTGCGGCCATTTTCCAACAATGTTGCTGAATATAGTGCTGTTATTGAGCTTCTACGAGATGCCATTTCACATGGCGTTCTCTCTCTTGAGGTACGTCTTGATTCGGAGTTAGTAGTGTCACAGCTTAATGGTTTGTACCATGTTAGAGATTCGACGTTATTGAGAAGATTCGTAAATGTGAGATTATTAGAACGACAATTTGACAATATAACATATATACACATTCCAAGAATTAATAATCAAGTTGTTGACTCATATGCTAACTACGTGTTAGATTGGCATTTGTTTCATCTACAGTAAATTCATTACAAACACAATTTTTACACATGTAAATAAATAAACCGATCACCATAAATTTTTTTATATAAACATCCAAAATGTGATAATACATAGTGTCATGATACAAAATTGGGGCTCTCGAGCCACCAACATATAATACACGGTAATACAAAATGTATAGACTCCCAGGTATCGGAGGGTTGTGATCATGGAAGGTCACTACGGCTCTATCTACTCGTCGGAACAATCGTACCCATACACATGGCACACCCACCACCTGGCGCTGCATAGCCTCAGGAAAGTCCTCGAATTGCACCATGGGAACCCTATGTGTCAGCCTCACAAAATTGGTAGGAATTCTTTGGAGAATCTACTTCGCATCCATTACCGTGATATCATCTCCTCTTCCCCTCCATTTATGACGAGGGAAGCCTTTCGGTCACCGTGGTCCCACATCTAGATACAAATGGTAGATGACACTATGTATTGTCATGCAAAAATATGTCTTTTGATTCCATATAATCAGAAAACAAAAAAAAAATTAAATAACTCAAAAATTAAAAAAGAGAGGGTCGAGATTCATTACCTATATCGCCATATGATGATCCTGGTGGTAGAGGCATGTCCGGGTCCCCCCAGAAATCTATCCCCGCATAGGGGTAGTCATCGATGGAAACTATCTGTCGTCACCACCATGGAAAGAACTTAGCTGGATAGGGTTTGGCCACCCTACCACCCTCCAGTCTGTGCATTGCATTTTTCCAACGCCATTGGGATGGATCTCAAACCTCGTGAAGATCAATGTCCACTCTGGGGCTCAATCCTGGAACACGCTCGAAGAAAAACATGCTCAATATACTACTAAACCTGAAGTTCTGCACTCTGCCTGCCTTACACTCACTAAGATGATGTTTCATGTTGCTCAGTAGTGTAGTGCCCCAGTCATAAATAGTGGGTCTCATGCACTCCATTGCATAGAACATCAGAGGCCGTGAGGCCTGGTGGAGTGATGCCAAGCCTGCTATCCTTCCCAATGTCAATAGTATGGCCTTTAGGCCCAGCACCTGTATAGCGTTGGTAGGGACCTAAATCCCGACCTTCTCTATTTCTGGATAGCAGTACACCATAATTTACTCGTCGATAATTAGGCCACCTCCTGGCCCACCACGAGAACGAAGGTTCACCACTTCCCCTCGTCTAGAAATCCCAATAATGAAGTATATGTCCTCCACCTCTATAGTGAGGGACATCCCATCTATCTGGAAGGACTCAGAGTCTAGATCCCAGTAATCCACCAGCATCTGTAATAGTCTTGATTTGGCTCTCAAGCCACCAAGACACCAAAACTTGTAGAGTTTGCATGCATGTAGAGCTTGTTGAGCTATTAGATCGGCCCTTACTACTTCCTCTACCTCACCATGTTCACACTCTCTCCACTCTAGGACCATCCTGCACAAGAAATTTCAAAATTTTCCATTAGATTATTGAAAAAACCTTATGCGCGGCCTCATACGAGACTGTTTTCAAAACAGCCGCGTATGTACACGGCTTTGGGAGTATTTTCCACTTATATCCATCCCTACACGCGGAAAAACCCTCGATTTCCACGTGGGCCATAGCGCCCTTTTTAGTTTGGCCTAGAAAGCTTAGTTGACCATGGAATTTAATAAAAATTGCATCAAAATGAAAGAGAAGAGCATGGGTAAATACCTGGAAGAAACGGTAGTGGATTTCGCCGGCTAGATCTCTTGGAATTCGTTGTTGAAAATCTGAGCTCAAATGGGTAAAATTTTCGAATGTTTTATAATATTTTGAATTGTTTACTATTTATAGAACATTTTCAAATATTTGAAAATTTTTACCCCCTTTCCTATAGTTTCGATAGTTTCTAACCATTTTGGATCGTTTTTGACATAATTCATGATGTAGAGGACCTTTTTCAGCGCCATTTCAGCCGTTGGATTGACCCGTTCATGCCGATCTCAGGTATCATGTCTAAACTGGCATATAGGTTAGGTTTCATCATTTGCATTTTGCATGACCTTATGACCGTTTCATCATTACCTTAGGTACAAACCCACTCTATTGTGTCATAGAACCTTCTTGCTGTTTTAGAATTGGCATGATATGAGTGGTAGAGCTTCACCTTACATGGGTACCCTAGTTAGCACCTTATTTGAATTTGGTGCCCATGCTGACATTTTCTCCTTTAGGGTGTGGGAATTCGTTGTATAGTACTGCCATGACATTTCACAAGAGCCTCATACTCCTCTTGATCTTTTGCTAGCCTATTCCCCTCAGGACTCCCTCATGTCAAGTTGTGAATGCATTATCATGAGCTTTTCCTGCCTTATTGAGCTTTATGCCGGCTTCCCTAACATTGCATTTCAGCCATATAGCCCGAGCTTGTCTCATGTCTAGCCATGCAAAGCCATTTTTTTATATCCTTCACAACTTATTTCCCTTTTTACCGGGAGGGGATTTTCCCCTGAGTGTTGATATCCTACACATGTATCCTTGCATTGAGCATAGGTATGTTCCACTGCTTGGAACTAGTTTGTTTGCACTTATGACACTTGTCTCCTCCTAGTTTGTAGCTATACATCAATTTTATTCTTTTTCAAGCTTTTTAAATAATTGAAAAAGTCCAAAAAAATTCAAAAAACCAAAAAGCCGGACAAGGAAAGATGTTATCTTTGGCAGCTGTCGAGTCGTGTCGCCTTCGAATAGAGCATTGTATATCACATCCATTTGTTGGGTTTATAGTTTGACTTTAGGAGCTGTACTCATTTATCTGAGTTTATTGCCACCAACTGGTTAAGCTTCCAGTCCCCATGGAGCCTCTGTCGATGCCTCCTATGTTGCAGAGATGTCCCAGTTTGTATATCGAGTCTATGCTACCTTTATTCAGTCACCATATGTCGTTATGATATTGTTTGAAGGAAGTTGAAGCCTTAGTCAGCGATTCCTCAGTTATCTTGACTTTGCATGTCGACCATTCCTGGTACAGTTACTGGTTCATGCAACTTATGATCAGGTCCTTCCACATTATACAAGCTTTTCTGAGTACCTCATGTTGGATGATGGGGGATGCCTTAATGCCCTCCTTCCAGTGGATTTCATCCCATCGACTTCAGATCATTTATTCTGGGATTGGAATCTAGAGTCATTTTGAGTCCGTTGAGACTTGCAGTCATCAGTTGCAGGTTCTCTCGCCATCGATAGTCTTTGGGAATACATTAATGTCCCTTGATCGATGGATCCTCTGAAGTGTTCGACCTCAACACATTTTTTCACACTTATTAGTTTGCACTCTAGTACCTTGATTCCCATTTTCATTATTGGTGGGTGATCTTCCATCTATTAACGGTATACATTAATGACCAGTAATCAGATGATGGACTACTATGTTTGACCTCGACACCTCTATTCACATAGTAGGACATGTACTTGTAGCGGTTTGTGTAGAAGAATTTCTAGAATGATGGAATCTCTTATATGCGACCTCCTTGATTGTGCCATTGTTCATGAGATTTTAGCTCTCGTGACTTGATTCCAGTATATGTCAGACATTTCCAGCCACTATGGAGATATTGATTTGTTATATATCTTCAGCCATTATGGAGATCATGGTCCTTTGTATATGTTCATCATGATGATTCTGATCTATGTATATTGTATGTGGCAATGACCACTTATGTGATATCTTGTATCATGCCTATTCATGTCCATTGTACTCTTATGTATCTGGGACTGCTATATGTATTTGTAGTGTGTGAAGAGTTGTATCATTGTACTATTCTGATTGGGTGGCTAGTCTTCCATTTGGGATCCTTCATCACTCCACTTCTGGGATGGAATTATAATGTATTTCGGCCATCGTATGACCCCTATTACCTCACACATTAGGGGGCATTTTTTATAGCTGATTTTACAACTCCAGGTGTATCACACTTTGTATGGCCTTCCCCTGTCCCTCTGCAGACTCCTTAGACCCTGTGGACCATTTTTTGTCCTTTGATGTTTCCTTGATCATCCCTAAAAACATGTGAAAAATGATACACGCGACTTTTAAACCTATAATCGCGTATATACGCGGGTTTGACCACTAAAACCGCGTACATCGGGATGTGTACAAAATCCAAATCCTTTTGGATTTTTCCTTGACATGGATCTGACTCACTAGACTCTTGGCCTTCCCTATGCCTTGAGATCGCTCGGATTCGACATTTCATTACCCATTTGAAAAGCTATATAAGGAACTCTATGGTACATTGAAGGCATATGAGAGAATTGAGAGCAAAGAAACTATAGTCCATTGTTGACGGAACTTATGCTTGAGTCTACATCCCTTTGTCCCTTGGAGCACTTTTGTGTTCTTCCCAAGCTTTCCTTTTTCTTGTGAGCTTGCTATTGAGAGATGGAGGATTGAGGTGGTGGAGGCCCAAGTGGGGGATTCAGTTTCTTGGGTTCGTAGACGTGCCGTCAGAGGTTGTATCTATTGTAATCTTTGATTTATATTAATAGAAATATCTTTTCCTGTCCAATAATGTGTGTTTGAATGAATATTTTATCCATGGGATGTTTTCAAATGCTTATACATTGTTGATTATATATGCTATAATAGATCTAACACCATGATATATAGTATGCTTGTATTGTTTACTTGTCATTGAGGAAGTAATTTATCAATTCAAGCTGAAGTTGGAAAGCTCAACGAGGATCTACATCGTCAACCATCTGGAATAAGGTACGAGGCCTAATCCTTTAGTGTTAGACATTTAGTTTCTACTGCATATTGGAAAGGATTGATTTCTAGAGTCAAGTTGTTTGTTTTGGTACCCCAAGCCATAGGAATTTCTCTTCGTAACACCCATAATGTGCTTTTTCATAAGTTAGGTTCCTAATGACTGGAAAAGCATAAAAGGATACAGAGGGAAACTTTCCTAGATGGAATGTTATAGGGTGCTCATTTTCTTTTGATAGTCTACATAGTCCAAAAAAGGAGACAAATGAGGCTACATAAATTCCCTTTCAAATACTTTAACGAGTGTGAAAGGATGTAAGCGTGCTCTTCAATCTTTTCATTCTTTTAAGAGTCGGAAAAGAGCTTAACAAAAACACCATAATGGTCAATCAAGCAAGGATGAAGTGTTCAATGGATGGAAAGAGATTATGTTATGAACATGGATGATAGGAATAACTGAGGAACACTGATGGGGCTTCCTTGTAGGACGATGGATGGTGGTAGAATAAGGCCAAATTTCTTCTATGGATGGAGTAGATGGCTTGTGAACATGCCAATACATGGAAGGTGTGATTTTTGTGGTGGCACACAAATCGAGGTGAATCCAAGAAATGGCCCCAAGAAAGTAGGGAGGGAGTCAATCTAGTACATGTCGTCTCTTCACACAAGATATTTTTTCTCAGTGGCAGCAACTTCCTATCCTCATTGAGGAGCATCCATACATGGGAATGGACTATCAAGGATATCTAGAGTTGCCTCAAACTCCAGTATAGATCTAGGGACTTGTCGGTATGCTAGCATAGTGGTATCTAGATCATACGTGCGACATATTGCATGCATGTATAGATGTGGGACCGCACCCTTTAGTGGGTTACCAACACAGCAAGGGCAGGGTAGATGGTTTAGATCCATCTGCTCACATGAAAAGGATGTGGCGGAGTGATATAATGTACTCACTTTAGCTTTATGTGGAGAAACTACTCGAGGGGGTCACCAACTCATAGAAAACTAATGCAAGACAAAAAAGAAAAACTATGACACAAATGTACTGATGGTGGATGCCTTCAGGCATAGAACCTCTTGAGTTAGATCCCATTGTGAGTAGTCTTCAAGAGGTGGACATATGAGTTAGAAAGGATGTATGCCCCCTTGCCGATAATTCAATAGATGATGTATGGTTTGTACCACATGGAATCAAACTTCTGTTTTCCTAAATTATCATTGGCTTGATCATAGACGAGGACAAGTTCTCCCTCAATAAAGGTGTGAGGGTGGACATGGGATTCAAAATGGGACTTCGACCGAGTCTTGGTTGCTTCAGTCACCTCGAGAGAAGCACACTGATACTCCTTGGTCTATTCAAGAATAAGTAGGGTTTCTTCTAATGGTGAAGTATTAGGTAGAAGTTCGTCGGTAAGACGGGGAAATCGAATATAGCATTCAATGGGAAGAACTGATTCCACACCATGGACTCAGTAGAATGGGGTAAAACCAGTGGACGTCTCATAGATCTCTCCATCGAAATGAGAGTGGTCCTAGCATAGATTAAATGGATCTTCCATGGTCGATGATGAGGAAGGACTAATGGAAGTAGAGATCATGTAAATGGTGTTAGTTGTGTTCGAGGAAGAAACTAGAGGGTGGATCTCATTGAGGACAACAGCATCATACTCACGGGAGTGTTTTTGAAGGTCGTGAAGGAGTGAGCAATACTCGAGAAATTCTAGGAAATGGTGAGAATAGTGACAATATAGGCCATAATCTCCACAAGGATGGCTGGTTTACAATGACTTGTTTTTTACCATTGGTGGATGTGGGATGGTCACTATTGGGGTTTCTTTAGTCTCATCTATAGTGTCCACATGGGTGACAAGGATAGGAAATTCAGGGAAGTTTTGTGTTGCATACCCTTGAACATCACAAAAATCACAAGTAGGAGACAGATGTGGTTCTGTTGTGGTTTTAGTTTCCTTTCCACCAACATTTTCTGGAGGAGGAGGGGAAAGAGTAGAGACAGGAGTAGTCTTTGGTGGAACAGGAGGTGGGTGTGAAATTATCTCAATAGGATGGATGCGAGTCAACATGAATTGGGTGGTCAGGGGTGGAGTGGGTGGCTTGAGGTGCCGCATAGGAATTCCCAAATTGAAATTAGGAAAGTTAAGAGTAGCCATGACAAGCTTTCTCACGATGTCGAAAGGTGGAAAAAGGAAGGGAATGGTGTGGACCGGAATGAACCCCAATAATTCCCAGATGATTGTGGTTGGGGTTGTGACTGAGGTTGTAAGGAGGTTGAAATGTTACCTAAAGTGATAGTGAAAAAATCCAATATATTAGTCGATGAAGGCAGAGGTGGTAAGGACAAAAAGGTATCTGTCATAGGAGCATTGGAAAACAAGACCGGGCCAAAGGTAGATAGCAATGGAATGGAGATGCTATCAATTGTAGTGTCAATAGTGGGAAGGGCATGTTCTGGTGTGTCTGTCCCCTTCATATCATAGTACGTTAACTGGCCATTGGTCATGATCTTCCCATCATGAGGGAACATCAAGAGTCAAAAGATGGTAGAGGCAATGGCTCGTATTTCATACATGTAACTACATCCTAGGAGGAGGTTGTAATTGAGTTGGGAGTTGACAACCTCAATGTCAATCAACACTATTTTTCTGGATAAATCAATAGGAACATTTGTGAGAACACCTTGGGGCTGAGCAAAGAGACCATCATAGGCGCGAAGAGGGGTGGTGGAAGGTTGAAGGGTGGGAGATTTGTGTTTATGCTAAACAAAGGTTGACATAATGTAGGTGTATGCTCCCTCATCGATGATGCATCGATGGATCACCAAATTATGGATTGTAAATGAAAGTTGGAATGCGTCAGATGATGGCATCCTAGGTTCTCCTTGATCCAGGTCAAAATTGATCAATCCAGAATCAGAGGTATCTACGACACCTAGCATGGATAACAATCATTTATGTTGCGAAGGACAAGTTTTAAGTACTTCTAGAGTGGACATGGTAGTGGGGGAGTGATCCAATTCATCAACAATATTGTAGTTGAGCACAACTCTAATAGTGTCAATGTTTGCAACAGGACACATAGGGAACCTCAAGAATTTGGCAGTCCCATACGTAGGGGGTATTGGCAAGTGAAAAGAAATCTCAGGACCGGTGGAGGTTGTTATACCTAAATATCGTCATCAACATGTGATGAGATCCCAAACTTCAGTGTTGCTGTCAATCCTAAATTGTGAAGCAAGAGCATTGGTCCAAACATCAAATTTGTATATGAAAATCCAGCACCACTTCCACCCTTTAGTCAAAAAATGGTACCTTCTTATGCACCGCCTGTAATGTGGTGGTAGTAAGTGGTGGAATTGCCTTTACCCTTTAATCAATGCATGGTTTTGAATAAAACCTCTCTATCATAGTGAACAAGGAGCAGTGCCCTTGGTAAAAAGTGAAAAAGAGAGGTTTTCACAAAGCTTCTCGAAAGAAGGATTCGTGGTACCCTTATCCCTGATCACTTGGGTTAGTTGGGCTCAAGATCCATCCTTGTAGGATCTACTAGCAACCTCACCCATCAATTTCTCAACCATCCCCATCCATTGCAAACCTATAAAAGCAGGCTCAATATCCATGGTTGAGGAGAGGGTAATGTTGTGTTGTTGCTTTGATATTCTGGCCTAAGTAATTCAAGAGAGATTAAGGGAGCAAGTTGGAGCTGCAGGGGACAAGATGTTGGTTTTGTGAGAGAGAATATCAATACTAAGGCATAGGTTGTAAAATCTTTCTTCATTTTATTATTGTAAATTTGGTTCCTTTCCCATATACTTGTTATGTTATAATATTGCATGTTATTGTTAGATTCCTTAGTCACTGACATAAATCTATAGATGATGTTATGGTATCTTTGATATCTTGTGTGTTTGATGTGTTTATGTGGGTATTTCGTTGGAGACATATTTTCATTAGAGAAGAACCACATCACTCCATAAAAGATTGCATTCCAGGTGTATATAGATTCTAGGGAAAGTCTTCCAACCTTATTGTGAACCATTCATACAAGAGGAACAACTTCTGTCCCCAACGAAGTCGCCATATTTATTGCTAGGAATTTTGGTTCCAGCCTATGGACATCATAGTGGAATTAAGTCAATGTCTTTTATGTACTAGGGGCAGCTTACCAACCTATGGATATCATGTTAGGTAGGAGCATTTTCGTGAGCATAGTTCCCATTCTGTGTTAAGATCGTTAAAAAATGAAAGAGATTGCCTTGAGCATGGTTTATATTCTGTTTCAAGCTTGTGTAAAAATGAAACAGATCCCCTTGGCTTGAGTTGAGTCTTTCCTTTAGTGTTATAACTTGAACCTTCTTTTCACCTATCTTATTCTCATTCCTCCTACCCCCTTGGTGAACATTTTCACATTAGTAACTAGGTTTTTAGGTTGGGTATGGAAGAAGAATCATTAGATGAAATGAAGCTTGGGGGGCATGCCGAGCCACTAGCAACCATACTAGGGGTTAGGTTCACTAGAAATCATGTTGGGGGAAATATTCCAACCTATGTATATCATGTTAATGGGATTTTCCAAGCATAGTTTACCCATTGGTTTCGAGCTTGTGTAAAAATGAAACCAATCTTCGAGCATTCTTTCAACTAATCTTCGAGATCGTTGAAAACAGTAAGATGGTGTTGAGCTTTCTTTTCATTTTTTCGTGCTCTGGTTAAAACATGAAAAGTGGATTGGATCTTACTTTTCATTTTTCGTTATTTGGTTAAAACATGAAAAGTGGTATGAGCTTACTTTATCACTTTTTCCTGCTCTAGTTCAAACATGAAAAAGGTTCTGAGTGCCTTTTATACCTTCGGCATGCTCGTTAAAACCTTAGTGAAGAGGTATCGAGTTTAATTTTACTTCTTTTCAGACTCGTTAAAATTGGATTATAAAAAAGAACCCCTTAATGGAGTCTCCTTTAAACTCTTTTCGGACTCCCTAAATATGAAAAAATTGTCAAGTACTTGTCTTCTTCATACTCATAAAATTATTTGAAGAGTCATCTCTCCGACGGTAGGTTATCTCTTTTTTGGTTTGGATGGACTATTTATGAAAAAGGAACACTCCAGCTAATCATGACTAGAAGAGTTCTCGTGGGTATTATTCTACACTTTTTTGGGCCCTAGAGACTAAATCATACGAAAAAAGGACCCTTTAGAGTCTTATTTTGTCTTCATTTAGACTCTCTAAACATAAATGATACTGAGTTAAATTTCATTGGACTCGCTAAACTAAACATTGAGAGACCCTTTTTTGGGAACAAAACCCTCCTTTCTCAGGTTCATAAAATGTATGAGAATGGACTTGTCTTCACATAAGCTACAATGAGTGTTTTTTACCCTCTTTGGACTCATAAAAATGAAAATAGGCACTCATCAATCATGATGGGGAAATTAAGGGAAGGGAATCGATTAATTTTGCAAATAAAATGGCAGTTTGTCATCACCTTTGAACATGGCACTTGGAAACATTGACTCGACGAGGAGGAACACAATACGACATTGGACAATGCATTATTTGAAAGACTCAAAGGAGTGACATGACTCATGAAAGTGGATTGACTCAGAGACAAGCTGATTTACCCAATTGAATGAAGTTTTTATGCTTCATTATGATTGTTCTCTACAAGAAGAAATTTTGTCTCTTTTGATAGAACTCTCTCCAAGTAGTGAGGTTATTTCCTTTGACTGGAGTAACCTAGTAGAGTCTTGTCTTGATTCTAGTTTTCCAGCTTTCTAGATAGTTGTGAATTTTACTGTTGGCAAGGGTTTTGGGTAAGTGAGTTGCACAACACCGCGGAGCCTGTGCAAGCTCATGTGACACCACGCAGGACCAAATCAATGCAATAGGTGAAAGAATAACCATTTTTGGAATTTATTATGCAATTTTGTACCAATTGACCACATTTTGTGGATATAGGTCACTAGTTTCTTAGAAGTTAGTTAGAAGTGGAGCTTGGATATAAAGGTGCAAGCCTATATATAGAGTTAGAATTGCAATTGTAAAGAGTATCATTGATGCGAAGATCAATTGATCAATTCATTTTGTGATCTAATGTGTGATCTTAACGATTCATTTTATTCTTGAGCAGTTTTGGCTCTGTCCGTGTCAACCAACTATTGAATCTTAGGCTGTGATCATTCTCTTGCCATGGAGAAATATTGTATGATCTATATCTGTTGCGTAGAAGTAATATGACATGATGGATGTTAACCTAAATTGATCTTGTCTCTTATTTCTTCCCTGTATTTATTTGTTGCGATTTCAATGATGGATGTTTACTAAATATGTGGTATGAATGAATGACACTACTGCAATGAATAAGTGAATTATTGGATTTGTTAGCAATCTATTAGTTATGCTGATAGATCTGTGATGAATGCTGTGTTACTAATTAACTATATCTAAAGAATCTGATGATTATGTTGTTGAGTCACTGATACCCTATCCTTCCTTCTTACTACCAAAACCTTGGTTCCGACAGCTCTCCCTTGAACATCTCGGGTGATACTTCATCTACTTTGTGAGTTTTGTCGGGCAGCGTGAAACCTGTCTAGGCCGATGCTCAGAGAGATTGAGCTAGTTGGGGGTCAACAAAGTGAGAACCTCTGTTTAGGAGGATTTTTTGGTGGGTTTTCTCCAACAGTTACCGCTAGGCGGATGCTCCTCACTATTGTTGACGGAGAGACTTCTGTCATTAGAGGAAATTTGGGGTCTAAAATGGGCCTTATAAGAAAACGTGCCAAAATAAGTTTTTGTGAGTTGGAATTCAAGAACCAATAGAATTTCAATAAAAGAAGTCAACCATAATGGTTGAATTGACATATTTGTCATTAAAAAAAATACTTTTTTTTGTTTGTATTTTCGACATATCTCATTGTGTTTTTACTCAAATTTCGATCGGGAGAGCTCGTTGGATGTGGAATTTGATTCCACATCCAACGAGTACCCACACTGCATACTTTTGATGGACCCCGCTAGCCCAAAAACAAGAAATACCTGGAAAAACGTGATGATGACATCATCATCACATTTTTTCAGGTATTTCTTGTTTTTGGGGTAGCGGGGTCCGTCAAAAGTATGCAGTGTGGGTACTCGTTGGATGCGGAATCAAATTCCACATCCAACGAGCTCTCCCGCTCGAAATTTGAGTAAAAACACAGGGAGATATGTCGAAAATACGAACACAAAAATTAGTTTTTTTCTTTCTTCCTCCAAAATTAATCAATATTATTTTATTATTTTAACTATTATTTTATTATTTTAACTATTATTTTATTATTTTCCTTAGGAGGCCCATTTTAGACCCCAAAATTCCTCTAATGTAGCATTCTATCCTCAACTGCTTGGAAAGATTTAGGTTCTCCTTAGCTTGTGCCAGCCACTGATAAGATATTGGCTTTTAATCGTAGGCCTACTGGACCTTTAGGGACCCTTCTTTATTTACCTATTACATTAGGACAGAAAACTGTCTGTATTGATGTTATGGTGTTCCAAGGTCCTTTAGATTTTAATATTCTCCTTGGACATGATTATGTTTATTCCATGAAGGATGTAGTGTCCACAATCTTTAGAGTTATGCATTTTCTCCATGATGGGAATATTGTGACCATTGATTAGCTTTAGTTTGTTACACTTGGCCATTGCATGCTTCCTAGTAACTAGAGTGCCATAAATGTTCCGCATGTTCTTGTGATTCCTTCCCCTTCTTCTAGTTAGCTCCTTCCCATCATAGGTAAAATCCAGGGCATGGTTCTATCCTAAGGACATCATACTGGAATTAAGTCGCTAGATTTTATATATTGGGGGTATCTTACCAACCTTTCGATATCATGTTGGGTAGGAGTAGTTTCATGAGCATAGTTCCCATTTTGTGTCAAGCTCGTTAAAAAATGAAATAGATTCCCTTGAGGATAGTTTATATTATCTTTCAACTTCGTTAAAAAATGAAATAGGTTTTTTCAAGAAAAGTTTACCCTTTTGTTTTCAAGCTTGCATAAAAATGAAACCATGTCTGAGAGCATAGTTCTTCTCCTATGCCAAGCTCATTAAGAAATGAAACAACACTTGGCCATCATGTCAAATTTTGAACATCATGTCAGTTTTCTCCAAACATAGTTACCTTCTGTTTCAAGCTTGTGTAGAAATGAAACAGATGCCCTTCCCTTGAGTCGAGTATTTCCTTTAGTGTTATAACTTGAAACTTCTTTTCACCTGCCTGATTCTCATTCTTCCTACCCCCCTGGTGAAAATTTTCACATTAGTAACTAGGTTTTAGGTTGGCTATGGAAGAATGCTCTAGTTAAAACCTGAAAAGTGGATTGGAGCTTACTTTTCATTTTTCATTCTCTGGTTAAAACATGAAACTTGGTCTGAGCTTACTTTATCACTTTTTTGTGCTCTGGTTCAAACATGAAAAAGGTTCCAAGCTCCTTTTATACCTTTGGATTGCTCGTTAAACAATTAGTGAAGAGGTATAGAGTGTACTTTTATTGCTTTTCAGACTCGCTAAAATTGGATTATGAAAAAATAACCCCTTAATGGAGTCTCCTTTAAACTCTTTTCGGACTCCCTAAATATGAAAAGATTGTCGAGTACTTGTCTTCTTGATACTCGTAAAATTATTTGAAGAGTTGTCTCTCTGACGGTAGGTTATCTATTTTTTGGTTCGGATGGAATATTTACGAAAAAGAAACACTCTAGCCAATCATGACTAGAAGAGTTCTTGTGGGTATTATTTTAAAAAATTTTAGGCCCTAGAGACTACATCATACAAAAAATGACCCTTTGGAGTCTTCTTTTGTCTTCATTCAGACTCTCAAAACATGAACGATACCAATTTAACTTTCATTAGACTCGTTAAACTAAACAATGAGATACCCTTTTTTGGGTACGAACCCCTCCTTTCTCAGGTTCGTAAAATGTATGAAAATGGACTTGTCTTCGGATAACCAACAATGAGTGTTTATTACCCTCTTTGGACTCATAAAAATGAAAAGAGGCACTCATCAATCATGATGGGGAAATTAAGGGAAGGGAATCAATTCATTTTGCAAATAAAATGGCAGTTTGTCATCACCTTTGAACATGACACTTGTCTACATTTCATTCAGTCAATTGGGTAAATCAACTTTTCTCTGAGTCGATCCACATTCATGAGTCATGTCACTTCTTTGTGTCTTTCAAAGAATGCATTGTCCAATGTCGTATTGTGTTCTGCCTTGCCGAGTCAATGCTGCCAAGTCTTTTATCCTGGCTCCTGATGTTCAAAGGGAAGTTAGAAGTTTACCTTTGTAGTTAAAACAACCTTTATGACAGTACCTTTTGATTCAGTCCGATGGGTACATTATATACAACATTGTAGAACTTTGTTCCAAGTTTCTAGTCATCGACCTGGGATTCATCATGGCCCTCCTTTGACAAGACTATTCCTGTCGACATCATCTCATCATCCAAGAATTAGTCTTAGAAACAAGTTTAGTACCTTGATATCTGTATGCCTCAATGACAGATTATGTCGCTCTCGACATAGGTTCACATCATTGACCTTTGATCAAGAGATTCGACTAAGTGTTCGACATCAAAACATCTATTCACACTTAGTAGATTGTACTAGAGTACCTTGGGAATCATTGACATTAATGGTGATCTCCCTCGCACTTGTGAACTGTTCACATCATTGACCAGTAATCAAGTGGTTTCTACAATATTCGACTTTATATAATTGTAATCACATGGATAGAATCGTAGTTTGTGGAAGACGAGATGAAGACCCTAGGTTTATGTTGGAAAGTACTCATATCTTTCTCCCTAGGTTGCGATGGAGTATATTTTATGAAGAACCAACATGGATCCACATTTGTATGATCGTGGCTATGCTCGAATTTGTGTCGGTATGACATAGATCTACATTGTATGTCTAGTAGCTATGTCCAAGTTTGAGTCCTCTATCACATGGATCTATGCTGTATTCTAGTATCCATGTTTGTTTATCTCTCTCATGGATCTTCCTTGTATTCATCTGCAACCATGATGAAGACACATTTCTCTCACAAGTAAAAAGTATTGATGTATTGCAGATGCCTGGTTGATAATATCTCATCAAGCTGATTCTTTCCTTGAAGTGATAACTTTCTCTTTCAAAGCTCTCACCTATCATATCCCTCTAGACTCATGCTTTGGGGGGCATTTTTTTATACCTAAATCTCATCATCATCATGTGATGAGATCCCAAACTTTAGTGTTTCCCTCAATCTTGAATTGTGAAGTAAGAACATTGGTCTAGACATCAAATTTGTATATGAAAATCCAGCACCGCTTCTACCCTTTAGTTAAAAAGTGGTACCTTCTTCAACACTTCCTGTAATGTGTTTGAAGTAAGCAGTGGAACTGGCTTTACCCTTAAATAATGCATGGTTCTAACTAAAACCGCTTTGTCACAGTGAACAAGGAGAGGTGCCCTTGGTAAAAAGTGAAAAAGAGAGCTTCTCACAAAGATTCTCGAAAGAAGGATTCGTGGCACCATTATCCCTAATCACTTGGGTCAGTTCGGCTTGAGATCCATCCTTGTAGGATATCCTAGCCACCTCACCCATCAATTTCTCAACCATCCCTATCCATTGCAAGCTTATAAAAGTAGGCTCAATGTCCAGGGTTGAGGAGAGAGTAATGTTATGTTGTTGCTTTGATATTCTGGCCTAAGTCATTCAAGAGACATTGATGGAGCAAGTTCGAGCTGTAGGGCACAAGATGTTGGTTTCATGAGAGAGCATATCAACACTAAGGCATAGGTTGTAAACTCTTTCTTCATTTTATTAATGTAAAGTTAGTTCCTTTCCCATATACTTGTTATGTTATAATATTGCATGTTAATGTCAGATTCCTTAGGTACTGACATAGATCTATAGATGATGTTTTGGTATTTTTGATCTCTTGTGTGATTGATGTGATTATGTAGGTATTTCCTTGGAGACCTTTTGTCATAAGAGAAGAACTGCATCACTCCATCAAATATTGCATTCCAAGAGTTTATAGCTTCTAGGGAAAGTCTTCCAACCTTATTGTGAACCATTTGTTCTGGATCTAAACCATTCAGACCAGAGGAACAACTTATGTCCATAGAAGGTGCAAAATTCCTAGGAATAAAGGTAGATGTCATTGATGGGTCAATGATTTTTGTGGTGTACTGTACTGGTTACATCGAGTATGGAGGTTGACATTGGGTAATAACGTCATGAGGTGATGGACACCAAGACCATCAGGTTGGACCGTAATAGTGGTTGCGGGAGCTTGTGGGGCCAAGGGCTAGGTTGCAACCATTCCTTGGTGTGGTAGGGGGTTTTGAAGCAACATAGGTGGAGGACCTGGTGGTGTTGGGTTTGGCAGAGTCGGAGCGGTCACGTTGGGATAACGTTCACTATCATTTTGGAGTATTTGTTGGACATGAGTAAAGTGAGGGAGATGGCGAGTGTAGTGGTTGTAGGTGTTATAGATGGAACACAGATGGTTAGTCCGTCACTGTGGGTTCTTCCTAGGTCAAGCAATATGCTAGGGATTTTATGCAAGGGGTTTGGTGCCATTGTTGTTCGGAGGGTTTTATCTGCTAGCCACCTCCTTGGGTTTGGTTGTTTCCTTGATTCCTACCTCTCTTGTTCTTTCCCTTCCTTTGTTTGTTATTGGGGGCAGGTTGGTTAGGGAGGTTATGCTTTGCGTAGACCTATCCCGTAGAAACATGAGGAGTTGGGGATGGATCAGGAGTTGGTTGCACAGGTGGTGCATAATAGACCGTAGTAGTTGGTGGGGCTACAAAGCATCTCATTTGGACAGTACACGAGTGTGTCGAACAAGTCGATCCATGAACGTGAGGACTTGGTGCGAAAGGCACATAGAAAGGGGTGGCTCCAGACTGAGCCATTACAAATCAGTAATCAAGGGCATAACCTAGTTTGGAAACACTATGGGTGTTACCAAGATGGGGTGGCATCATGGGAGAGTCTTGATGATAGTGAGGATGCTAGGTAAAAGAGCCAATGACTCCATCAGCAACATGGGATTCCCTTGGTGTATCTCGACGTGAGGTGCAGGTACAAGGAGCATCAAATATAACGGTATACAAGTAACCATATTGGGCATATATTATATTGAAATACTGAGCCTGAAGGATTGGTTTTTCTTTGATTTGATGGCACTTAGATGCAACGTCCTTGGCTATTTGGGGGAGTAAGGTTTTGAGTAACTAATCTAGGAATATCATATATTCTAACTAAATCTTACACAAGCTATGATGATGACGCCATTCATGGATATGATCCGTGATATGGCTAGCCATGTTCTGTTGATAGGATAATAATATCTCCACTCCCTCATCATAACAAACGTGTAACTGGAAGTATTGAAGGAACATCGAAGCTAACAAGGAGAATACAGGGTAGGTAGCATGAGGCAGTTCTATGTACCACTTGGCTGCGACACTAGTGAGTGTGTGCTGCAACAACCTCAACAAGATGGAATCATCCACTATGCTGTTCGATGAACACCATAGGTGGAATGACATAATATGATTTTGAGGATCCTCTCCTTCCTTACCCTCAAACTTAGGGATGTCTAAGGGAAGGTTGGTAGGCATAGGAGGATATTGTGGGTGATGAAGGATGGGGTCATTAGTTAATCGTTCCAAATAAGGGAGGTTAAGACTAGCCATAATAGGTAAGCTAGAACTAATATTAGGTCAAGAGGGACTAGTTCATGTTCATAGCTGGGGGTGGATAAGGATGACCTCCGACAATAGGAAACATTAGTTGTATGGTAGTCAGAAATGATATAGAAGGGGTAATGCCCCGATGCACAAATGGTGGAATGGTAGTGACAACGGTGGCTTGAATTGGACCACCACTAGTGGGTAGTGAACCAGAAACATTGTGTGTAGTGACAAGGGGCCCACTAGGACAAGGTACTATAGGCCCAATGGAAGGGATACCTGTGATGATAGGTTGAATGGATGTGAGCCCACTACTAACAATCCCCTGTTGAAAGGGATCAGGATGTACACTAGCCATGGTGCTAGATGGAGCCATGAAAAAGGTGGGTTCATACTTATATGAATCCGAATCAGCCTCAAAGGCCAGGTATGGATTTGAAGGTGGTGAGTGATGTCAAATATGGCTCCTATGGTGATGGTTCAAGGAACCAAACTGGGGGGTGTTCCCCCTAAGCCTATGTGAGTAGTGTGGTGGAGATATGATGGTGTGATGGAGTGTTGTGTAATGAATGAAAAATCAAGAGTATCAATTGCAGGCTCAAAAACCAAACTACAACCAAGTGTGTAGGAAATGGTGGCTCATAAGATAACAAAAATCTCTAAAACCAAACTATGACAGTGGGTCATAGCAAGGAGAGTCTATAACAAAGTTTCCAAAAATCCAACAAGCATCACTACCTATCAAATAAAAATGACTCACTAATGTATGAGGTCTTAGTGCAAGCAAGGTCCTAACTACAAGTTAGAAGCCCCTCACAAATCGCATCCTCAGCAGGGTGAGGAAATCCCAGCCAGACAATATGAAATGGAAGAAAAATATAGGCTAAGAGAATCCCACTACCGAGAAGGACCTTTGCGTAAAAGGGCCCTAGAAAAATGGCAACTAGGCTACCTCATTCATGACACGTCTATTCGTTTTATTGCCAGTCAAGGACTTTGTACCTCGATCCTTGGCTGGGTGATACGAGGAGGACTGCGAAGGGTTATCCTTCGGTGCAAGATGGAGTGTGGTATTCCATCTTGAATTAGGGAACCCCTTCATTTGCATCTTACTCAAGATGAAAATACAAGAGGATTTTGGTCCCCTAATGGACAACAACTATGTCTCAAGATGTAAGTGACAGAGGGGTGTTTTTTGGATGCATATCCCCAAAGTCATAAATTAGCTACAATATTGTTGTTTCCTTAAGTGAGGCTACAATTCTGGTTGTATTAAGTTATTTTTAAATATTTCTTGGCGTCATGAACAAATATTTTCACTTATATGGTGTGAAATGTACGCAATTGATGTGTATTCCAAACCAAAAAATCCACATTGAAAATGTCCCAATATCATTGTCGAGATGCAAATATATTGCAGTAAAGAACAATAAATATGCTGCATAATAAAAGTTTTTTCTAGAAATAAAATGTACTTGAAACAAATGAGCACTAAAAGGAACTAATCAAATGTAGGAAACATGCATGGGGTCTCAACCACGAAGCTCAACTAGAATGACTCACAAAACAAGTAAGTGGGATAAAAAAACATACCAAGGGCCTGCAAAAAGATAGGATCTAGATAGAAAACAGGTTGGAACATTGTTTGGGACAGATAGGGGGTCTGAATCAGGAATATGAAGCACAAAAACAGACTGAAAAATTGCAGGTCGCACCTATCGACAAAATAGGTGCGATTCAGATCACACAGAACATAGGAACAGTCATGATCTGAGTAGAAAAATAGTCAATGGAATAAGGTCACGTAAACCAGAGGGTTAAGCGTGATAGGTCACACGAAACTGAGTCACAGTGGTGACCTGTGTCACTCCGGAAGATGGGACATGCGCGATATGGATTTCTGATCCAGGTCACATGTATTGGGATCAAAGGAATGACCTGGGTGATGCTTATCGGCCAAAATTCATGAACGGGTCGTGAATTTTGGCTGGATAAGTGTGACTCGACCTAAACATACTTTTTTTTGAAAAAATGGCTATCATTTAGGGCCAAGGGGTAGGAACTAACACAGTACTGGTTCGGATCTACTAGGAGGGGGTGAAATCCATGATGGATGATGGTAGAAGAGAGGAAAAAAATAATTAAAACTGCAAAAACAAAGATCCATATGGATCGCCCGAATGGAGTCGCCAAAACTGTAGTGGGGATTTCTCCATGACTACATGTAGATGCACCAACCTTAGCTCGTCCAGAGCATAAGGAAGAGTTCAACAATAAAAATAACAAAAGAATAACATGAAATATTTTTTAAGGTTTTTAACATATATATCAACAAACTAATGCAAAAAATAAAATAGACACACCTTTCTAAAAATGGGCCACCGTAGCCGTCCTTGGAAGTGGTTTCGTAGCTCCATGGTTTGGTTCTCTAATATCGTCAAAAAATGGTTGTCAAGTGAGGGGAATGGATCCAAATGGGTATGGATTGAACGTAACGTACACCATAGGAAATGGCATGGAAAAATATGGAAGGAAAAATACGTGATGTGACTGATGGAAAAATGGCAAAAAGTGATCCAAAAGTGCTTCTGGAATGACCAAAAAGTGTTTTGTTGAAGTCCTTCACAATGTATTCATAGTATGGTCCTAGGATTTTTTGACCCAAGGTAATGGCCCATGGTGTTTTATTGTCTTGGTATTTATCTGCGGTTTTTTGAGCCATTCTAATTTTTTAGGGTTTTGATCCTTTTTCGGATATAATGGGGATAAATCATAATAAATGCTCATCATCCCTTCATTTATGGGAAGGAATAATGATGTTTTGGACCATTTTTGTGGAAATACAATTGTGAAGGTAAACAATGAGGGAAATATGGTGGGAATATGATGTATGTATATGGTTTAGACCATGGAGAGCTAGGTGAACACTTTTTAGTGTTAACATATCCACCACCAAATAATTTAAACCATTGTCACATGTTCAACCATATATGCCAACACATCTTATAAAACATTGCCATATATTAAACCTTATTTGCAATAAACATGTTTCCAACCTATACCTTTGCCACAACATATATCGTATCAAAATCATGCAGGAAGGGGAGAGACCCATGGGTTTGTCCCCATGACCTCTACCCCAAGGTTACAATGAATTTACCGCCACACTAAAGCCCATTCGTTGGGTGGCTTATGGTAGATTTTGATTAAGAGTTTGCAAGAAGATATGGGGGGGGAGGGTGTGTGACCCTATGAATTATGCCCCAAAACCACCCAAAGCTACTATAAACAACCATGTTTTATACAAGTACAAGGGGTGGGTGGGAGGGGTTCATAGTTCATAAAAAACACGGTATAGAAGCTACTGTGCATAGGATGACAAAACTCAACATGGGAATGAATATTGAGACACGTATAGGGCATAGATATCGAGGTGTACAGTGATTAATAGGCACACATCCCAAGGCAAAAATCCATACATTCTATACTATTTTGTATCTTTTGCAAGAAGAGCTTTTCAATTTGCATGCCAGAGGAGGCCCTAGGAAAACATGGTAGAGTTTATTCTCATTTTTCTCGAAATTTCGAGAGGATTGTAATGCTACTATCTATTTTTTCTAGTAACTAACAGAAAATAGAAGTGGTGCCAGAAACCTATTATTGTAATATTTGAATACTTAATAACATCAACCTTCTCATTGGAAGTGGCTCGAAGATGTAGCTCAGGAGGGGTGAACTCTGTTATCATCTCTTGTCTTTCATTTTCGTGGTTTGCATACTATTTATTTTCTTATATGTGTATGTTTAAGCATTTAAAATTCTGTTTTTAAAATATTTTTATGAGTTTTTAGCATACAAGTTCACATGAAATTTTTAATGGTTAAAAAATATTTTGAAATTCTTGATCAAGTTTGGTATAAGATCCGCTTAACCATTGCATTGTGAATTTGTGAATGTTAAAAAAATCAAGGCTAAATCAAGGTGAAGATGTTCTTGAGGAATTTAATCCTGAGATTGGATGTGCACATTGAAGAAATAAAATGCTAGATGAAGAATACAGAGAAGAAGATGAGAAGGTCTTCTGCAAGGATTTCTATGAGATGGCAGACAAAGTAGAAAATGTTTTCAGATTATCAAGAGAGTTTGGCAAAGAAGAAAATAAATAAGGGGAAAACAAAGGATAATGATTTGGGAAAAGGAGGAGACCCTTATGTTCCTTCTTCTCCATGTTCTTCTTCTTCTTCTTTTGAAATATCCAATAATCCTTCTTCAAATACAAAGAAACAACTTGAGAACACTAATTCTGTTTTACCTTATATGAAACTTGATATTAAGTTTGATTTTCCTACATATAATGGTGAACTTGAAAATCTAGATGATTGGATCAGGCATTTGAGGTGTATTACAAGATTCAAAATCTTGCAGATGATAAAGCAAAGATCTAGTTGGCTACTCTTCACCTTGGAGGAAATAGACTCATCTAGTGGGTGAGTAAGACAAATGAAGATATCCTTAAAAAAGGTAAAATTATTTCCTGGTATGAATTTACTTCTGTGTAAAAGAAATAACTGTATCCATTAGGATACATGCAACAAGCCATGATGGATTATAAAAACTTGAGGAAAGGTAAAGGTTAGAATGTACAATAATACACTCAGGAACTCATAAAGAGAGATTTGATTTTGGGTATAGCTATTTACACTCAAGAAACTCTTCTAAAGTTTATTGGAGGATTGCATAGTTATTTATGTCATACAATACTTATGTTTAATCCTATCAACCTTGAGGTATGTGTGCAAGTTACCCACATTGATTCCAAAGGGAAGAGTGTTCATGATATTTCTTTAGCTAAATCCAATCAGTCAAAATAAGGCAAGGAAAAAGGGAAAGGTAAGTATAGAGATACAATGAGGAAAGGTGATGAGAGGCCTAAATGCTCACATTGTCAAAAGCAAGAGCACAAAGAGGCAAAGTGTTGGGTACTACACACCTAGAATTTAAACTAAAGTGGTTTAAGAATCATAAACATAAGCAAAAGGCCACAATTATCATTGAAGACCTTGGACCAGACTCTGAGGATGAAACAAAGATAAAAATCACAGGTGTGAAAGGTAAATTTATTGTTGGTAATGATTCTAACATTGGCTCTTCATGTGCTTCTACTTATAAAGATAATGTCAATTGTAAGGATAAAAAAATGAAGGCATTGCTTCATATAATGGTGATTATGAACCAAACTAAAATCGACACACTCATAAATAGTGGATCTCAAGTTAATTTCCTTTCAGAAGAACTAGTTAAGCAGTTGGGATTAACAACAAAACCACACAAAAAACGTTATCCATTAGGATGGGTATGCAAAGACAAAAGATTACAAGTAACAAAAAAATGTGACCTAAAGTTTGCAATAACATCTAAGTTTATAGATGAAGTTGAATTTGATGTGGTTCCACTAGATATCTGTGGAATTATGTTGGGTAGCCTATATTTATATGATCGAAAGGAAATATTCTATAGAGAACATAGTCAATATCATTTGTTTAAGGAAGGAATTGAATACATAGTACATTTACATTCATTTAAAAATGACAAATCGTTGGGCACTACACAACAACAAAAAAGTTTGTTAACACAAGTTGGAATTTGACACTTGTGTTTATGCAATGTAAGGAAGAAAAAAATCCTAAACATTAAAGGGAAGTGTCATTTCACCACAATGAACCTATTATGGTTTATTGTTTCTATGGTAATATATAAGCATGATGTGGGTACAATATCTTTCAAATGTTTTATTTTTATATTCATCTTCCTACTGATCAACAATTTATGGTTGGTTTCAACAAATTTGAATGAAAAATTGATTGAAAAGGGGATTGATGTACTTAACAATGTTAGTACAGTTTTGATTGTTGTTATTTTGAGTTATATGTACAAGTTATAAGAAGGATGGATAAATGATATGGGACAAGTGAGACGAACATGTCCTCACTTGAATTCTCGATGAAATTATGCTTTTGGTGGTCCAAAAGCTTCCTAGTGGGAAGGTTTGATGCAAGAGTATATTCCATGATCGATTAGTAAATAAGTCTTTAAATAGAAAAAAAATCATACTGCGGTAAATAAATCGTCAGTGGTTTTATATTAATTCTCATTTCACGCGAAACAACCTCCAGATGCAAAAGTTATTAAGGTTCGAAATTATGAAAAAAGGTTCAAAAATGGGTATTTGGGAAAAATGTTAATGTAATGGTTTATTAATTTTTTTTTGGAGTCTATGGGGATCAAAATGAAGTACTCCAATATTTCTAAATCCTTTAGAAGGCTCGACTAGCCATCTTCCCCGCACATGCTCCTTATAAGCCATAGTGTAGAGGTTGTATGTAAAGTCGAACTTGAGTTTAGTTTGAAAATGGGGGTGGGGGGTAGGCAAAGGGATTATCCCTTAACCCCATGGTATAAACCAATACCCCCTTCCAGATCTATATTAAACCATGTTATATTCCATGCATATTATCCATAGTCCATATATCCGAGACCAAATCATATAAACTGTTTCCACATATTCAACCATATCCACCACCATATCTTATAAAACATTCCCATATATTAAATATTATTCGAAATAAATATTTTCCAACCTATAAATTTGGTAAAACATATATCATATCAAAATCACGCAGGAAGGGGAGAGGCTCACGGGTCTTACCCCATGACCTCTATCCCAACGTTCAAATGGATTTACCACCACACCAAAGACCATTGGTTGGGTGGTTTACAGTGGATTTCGCTTAAGATTTTGTAGATGGATATGGGGGGGGACCAAAAGGGAACGTTTCCCTCTTCCTCGCGCTCTAAAAACACTTAAAACCACTATTAAAAACAATTTTTTACACAAATATGGGGAGGAGGGGAGCTGGTTTGTCCAATGTATTTATGGAGATCCCTAATCTTTAGTCCTGTTGAAGCCCTAACTGTGTATGTGGATTATAAGGGTGTTTAAGGCTTACAAAACATGGAGAAAACCTAGCCAAAGGCTTCAAACAATCCCATGCAAGTATGTTCTATCCTCCAGCTATTTCTAATGGTAATCCCCCACGGATACTATTGTAGCCTCCGCTGGATTATGGATGGATTTGGTCCAGAGTGGATATGTTTTCCAAAATAGAAAACAAAGAGTTGAGAAAATAAAAAGGCAAACTTAAACCTAACTAGGGAGGTGAACTTAATCTAAATCTGAACTACTCTAAAAAGGTATTGAAGGATTACAGGCTCTCTTGAGTTGTGTGAAGAACAAGCAATTCATCATATTCACAAAAATGAAAATAAGACGAAACTATACTTACTGAGATTACAATTGTTTAATAAAAATTAAATAATAGCAAATCAGAATTAAGCCATTCAAGATAACATGCAAGTGCTCAATTTAGTTGAAAAACCAACTTATAAGCCATAAAAATTTTACTCCTGAAACATTTGCAGAAATAGATAAAGACAGTTCATAAAAGAAATTTCATGAAGCTTTATCAATGCATTAATAATTAACAGAGATAAATCAAATTTAAATAAACACATTAATCGATTACAAATGAACCACAGTACTATCTGATCATTTGGAATAAGAAACTAAAACCTGTGAACAAAATTTGATAGATCAAGTACAAAAGATAAAATTGCAACACTGTATTTATTAAGAATTCTCTGTAACAAATTATACAAAACCTTGCAAAAGCTAAAGTGTTGTTCAATCCCTTGTATCAGTCTCACATCTCCCCAAAATTCAAAATTTCTTGATACATTAGAGATCATTCACTTAAATAATTATTACAAACAATAGAATTCCCCCTAAAGGGGATCAAAAACCTAAAAAGGCTAATATCCTAAGAATTTTTTCCATACCCTCCAAACTCATAGCAGCTCCTCGATATTAGGATAAGTGGTAGATTCTATGCCTAGTTGAGTGTTACACTTATAATCTTTGACCTTCTTCTTAGCCAACTTATGCAAAAATCAGATGTAGACATGGATCTTTCCCTCTATTGCAAATGGTTGTTTGATTAAGTAATCTACATCATGTATGCTGATGTGGTCAAGTTCCTTTATTTTCTTCCCCTGGTCATCCCTTCATTTCTCTTCCTGCTCGATCATCAATCCAGGTGGACCTGCCTTTTCAATAAGTGCCATGGTAGGAAAGGATAATTCTATCATGATATTATCAACTACATACCATCTTCTATTGTAGATAGCTTGCACTTTCTTTATGGCTTCAACCACTGTATCATCCAAGTATCCCCAAGCTCTCAAAAGAGTTATGGTTCTTTTAAACTAAAAAGTGGTAAGAAGAGTGATGTTATAAGGCTTGTCCTTCATGTACATTTGCCAATCTGTGACCTCATCATAAGCTTTTGAGGCCTGCTGTCTTTTCTCAATTAAGTCTTCCAAAACAACATCGATTTTTTCAAGCACCACGTGAGTCTCAAATATATCATCTAAAGTTTTAAATAACTGACATATCAAATCATAGTGTTCCCTAGTAGTTCTGATGGAAATTTATTTAAACTCTTCTTGAGAAAATTTGGAAAACGAGGATGAAGCTGCACTTGTAGTTGCATCTTCATTTTTCCTTTCTAACACTGCAACTTTTTGAACCAAGGTGACATTATCATTCTTTTCCTTTTGCAGCTCTTCACTAAGAGTAGCATTCTTCACTTGAAGTTCATCCTACCTGGTCTCATGTTGTTTCTTGAGATGCTCTAGTGTTTCTTTCAAACTGACAATTTCTGCCTTTTGTTTATCAAACTCTCTGCTTAAAGAATTGACAGAATCCAGATTCGCACCTGTGAAAGCTCCTAGAATAGAAGCTGCATCCATAGCATAAGCTTGTGGATCAGTTGATGGTTGTGTCCATACAACTTCATTTACCATAGACATGTCCATATAATTCTGATATTTTCTTCTCTTCTTGCCCTGTTTTACCACTAATTTAGCAGCTTTTCTATATCTATATTCACCCAAGGATACCACGAAGTCTTCATTAAACTCATCTCTGACCTCATTAATAGGGGGTATGCTAATGCCTGTGGAAATAAAAGATGAATTTTGAGAAGGTATATCCATAGTGATATGAGAGGTAGCAGGGGAGGAAGTAATTTTTTGAGTAAGAGTTACTTCAGGGGCTAAAGAAATGTCATGAAAACAAGATTCCATAGAATAAATTTGCACAGTAGTGGCTTTGGGAAATGATGATGGTGACACTGTAATAATTTTATCAAACAAAGGAGATAACACTGAGCTAAATAAAGGGATATTCAAAGGGGTTTTGAAAATTGGAGGCACAACAAATGATGGAATGAGGATATCTATAGGAATAGGTGTGATTGATTCAGGTAATACAGTGGAATTTTGATAGAGATCAGTCATAAAAGGAGTCACAACATAACCATAATAAAATGATGATCAAGCCATTGATGATGAAATAAGTATTGTAGAAGAAGAGGGAGCGGACTGACAAGAAGGTTGAGGCTGAGGAAGAGGGGATGAAAGATTACCATCGGCACCATTGGTGAGATTTTGGAAATCATTACCAGTCTCAATAGTAATAGGCACATGAGAACTTCTTCCCTCCTCTTCCTCTGAATGAGTTAGATCAATAGTAGGAATAGGAATGGAGATCTTTTTCTTCTTTAAAGGTTTGTCCTCAACCTGAGTTTGTTCAGGTTGAGTCTTTTCAACAACTGTGGATAACTGGGAAACTTTAGCTAACTGAGAGGTTGCAACTTCTTGTGTACCCAAAGCGGAAGTCATTTTGTTCAGATTCTTCTTTATCTTCTTTGAAGTTTGCAAATAGTCTTTAACCTATTGTTCCATAGAAGTCTGGCGAATTTCTCCCATGAGAGTTTTCCCTTTATCCAAGCCTGAGTTGGTTTCCACAGATGCAGTTTTGGAGACCAGAGCGTCTTTTGTTGCAGCTCAAGCTTCTCTTTCTTCCTTGTCTCTTGTCATCCTTTCCAAGATGTCCAATTCAATAGAACCGTAATGTTTTACCCTATCCTTGATCTTTTTCTGATACTGTAGGATATGGCTCTGCTCTTATTTTCTCTTAGCCCTTGCAAGGACTTCAGAAAATGTATCTACTCCCTGATAAATGAAATCATCCAGAGTCTCCTCATGAACATAACCTGTTTTAAAATGATTCTGCATTAAGTGTAAATCAACAATCCCTTTGGGATCATGCTGCCTTTTGCTTGCAAAACCAAGTTTGAGTGACATTGTGTGGTCACTCAACTCCAATGCCCAAGTAGAAGTGGGTATGCTCAAGGATCCAAGGGTAATAGGAAACCTTGGCCAAACTTTCCTCTTTGGTGCAACACATTTTTTGTAAATCCCCTCAGTAACTGTTTGGAATGAGATCTCTTCTAAGACCAACCTATCTGGTACTACCTTCAGCAACATGTGAGTAGTGTTGCTGCCATAAACCCTGATGTAGGTGAATCATTCACCAACATACCAGTCTCCCATGGTGGCTATGAGAGCTTTTTATTTTGTTGAGAATGCAGGGGCTTCTTTTTTGAAAATCAGAAAATACACCTGGCCAAGGAAATTTTCACAGATATTATAAAACCTAGCCACATAGTCGCTATCACAAAGCTCAGAATGATATATATGGATGGGGGGGGGGGCAGATAATTCCCAAATCCATTCCATATTAGGGTAACGGAATTCAGCACATAAGATGTCCACAGTAAAGGAAGTAAGATGAAAATTGGGTTTTTTCTTGGTAGTGGCTTTCTAGAACTCTTTAATGGTGTTTTTGAGCTCTAGTGACAGAATTGAGGCCCAAGGGAGAGATTCACCTAAAGTTATAATATGATGAGCGACGGGAACCCATTCCTCTTTAAATAAAGAACAGTTGGGGAGACCATAAATCCTGTATAACATCGCTGCAAGGAGGGAGTAAGGCTCTTTAAACCATTCGACAGGGTACAGTTCATCTTTCCTCTTGGAAAACTTGCGTGGCTCAGTCTTTTAGGATTTAAGCAGTTGTTCGAAATTGAATTTAAATTTGGTAGCGTTAACAAAGTCTGCATCAAGGAGCTGGGTATAAGGTTTAAGAGCATAAATCTTGATAAAGGTTTTAGGGAAGAAATTGGCTAGTTGAGACTCGGTACTGGTATTGAAAGAACGATCTTTCACATTGGTGTGGTCTATAATCCATCAAACAACATAGTTATAAGGTAGGATGGCCGGTATTGCAACAATCATATGTAGGCCAAAATAAATAATTCTCTCATAAACAATTTGGTCACTATGGAAATCTGAGAGGTCGCTGTTATCAAAAATTGAGTAAACCCGGGACCAATCCAGATGATAAGTTTCAGTCACTCGGCAAGTAGTATCAGAAAAGGCATCGAAGTTTGGGTTTTTGGTGAACATGTCCTTTTGAAGATTTTTACTCCTGGTAAATCTAGGGGTTTTGGATGTCGCCATGTATTTGTACTAGAAATTAAGACTGAATTTTACTGGAAAACGCTAAACAATTCAAATTTGTGAGAAAGTGACTTGATAACCTTGAAACTATAGCAAACATTATCGAAATCCTGTGGTAAAAATCTAGAGGTAAAAACACTCAAGAGAAGAAATCACAGCAATAAAGTAGTGAAAAATCGTGAATCAAACTATCATATTTATAATTCCCAATAAATAATACAGACCGTCAAATGAGGATAAAGGAAAAATAATGGTCAGGATCAATTTTGCATGATGCAGGCTCAAAAACAAAATCACAAGTTTATTAATCATTCTATAACCCGCATTCCACAAGTTGTGGGATACAGAGTGCGGAATAGCAAAAATAGAAAAACATTATTTGATTGGCTACGCATTCCACATTCTACATCTTGCGGGATGTGGAAATATGAAAACCAAAATGCAAACAAATGATATCCCCGCAGCCCACATTCTACAAGTTGCACGATGTGGGATGCGGGTTGACTAAAAATAAACACACATAAAAACTCTCCTACATCCCGCATTTGTGGGATGCGGGTTAAAAAAATTAAATATAAAAAATAAAAGGTTTCCTGCATTCCACAACTTACCAGTTGCGGGATGCGGGATGGAAAAAAATCCAAACAAAAACCTAATCTTTTTGTATTAAAACAAAGAAATCAGACATGAATTTTTGGAAATTCGGTTAAGTTAAGGAATCCCAAGAGTCAAAATAAAAATCTTAATGAAACCCTTTAAGATTACGAAGAGTCTTACCAAGGTTTTCTTATGTGCAATTAGGCTCCCGTGTCAAAATGAGATGGGATCTGTTGTACCTATAACAAATGGAAAGTGGCTGGAAGAACCAGTTATCTCTACAAAACAATAATCCTGTCCAATCAAAACTGTCAGTGGGAAAATGATTAACCCTCAAGAAATGTTGATATAAGAATGTAACCAACTAAGAACTATATAAATTATTAATATAATCCCATCCATAGTCATAAAAAAAGGAATGCAACTCTGATTTAGATGTTATTTTAGGATAGGGTCATCTGAACTGAGGCTGAC
>LPNX011037000.1:374757-386180 GCA_001517045.1 Pseudotsuga menziesii | reverse complement strand
ATATATATATATATATATATATATATATATATATGTATGTATGTATGTATGTATGTATGTATGTATGTATGTATGTATGTATGTATGTATGTATGTATTATCAAAAACAACATTGCAATGACACAGGATCACTCCTCCATGTTCTGGTGATCAGTGCCATTCACAAACCTGATGTAATGTCCCTGACCCTCTGACCGATGAAGAGGACGCTACCATACATCAAATCATCTAGGCATCTAGCCCCCATGAACATGAACATACATACAACATAATGCTGAAGCAAGATACTTAAAAACATAAAACATACTACGATGCATTAATCATTCATATACATAGTGGAAGCAAAAAAACATGCATTCATACACAATTTCAACATTCGCATGTACATTATCATTCATCAATGGTAAATATGATTACAGACACAAGTCAGGCAAGAATACTTATCTTAATAATAAATTGTCCTGCAACCAGCTACGTCGCTGAACCGTTCCACCCAACCATAGGCCCGTGTGCTCCTTAATCTCTCAGAAACGCTGCCACCCCCAAGTCGGGCATGATTCCCCAAGTAATAAGGAACTAACAGGCTTACACATAGCCAAGTATAACAACACAACAAGGGTACATAGTTCAGCCAAGCCAACACAGTTGGGTTTATCAGGCGAACATCGGAACAACCAAGACAACAAAGTTGGATTTATCAGGCCATCCAGGAGCTGGGAAAGGCTAAATGCTAAGCCGATGAGCTCATTGAACAACTAAGGACACCTACACCAAAACTAGCCTAAACTCGAGGACACCCACACACACCCAACAAAAGGAAATTATTCCTTTCTCTGCTACGTAGTCCATCAGGCCCTAACCTCCCTTTTAATGCTATTCAGGGGTTGTGGAGAAGAAAGCTAGCCCTCTAGCTTTGTCTATGTGGTTCCCCAAACACACTAGTTTTATCAAGCATATCAGGCCCTCATTCACCACTCCAATGTAGTCTGAGGACAAAACCACTGCGTGCATGCAGTAACTAGCTATTAAAGCTTTAACAGGGGATATATAACTCCCTGGATCGTTCTTGGCCCTATCGTGGCCAAAACGATCCCACAACAACCTATAGCAGCCCAAATCACAAGGGAAAACACAACCAACCAAAATGTAGGTACCCCTAGCAATCTATAGCCGATACCGCCATAAACAGGGGAGAACATAGTCAATCCAGACGTGGAGGAGGCTACAGCCAGGGATCAATGAGGAAAACATAGCCATGATCTCCAAAGGTCGGATGTGACAATACAGAGTTCGATCATACCAAGGGAAAATTGGTTCTCTACGTGAATGGAAGGAAGAACAGAACTATTGACTGGAAATCAGGGTGAGAGAGGGAAAAACAAACCC
This sequence comes from Pseudotsuga menziesii, assembly GCA_001517045.1. NCBI lineage: Eukaryota > Viridiplantae > Streptophyta > Pinopsida > Pinales > Pinaceae > Pseudotsuga > Pseudotsuga menziesii. Next base: position 384,794 of record LPNX011037000.1, on the reverse strand, counting down.
CAACACAATGGATTGTAATCCATTTTATCCCCGCTCTTCCTGAGGAAAACGAATAACCCATGATCCAAGAGAGTGGACAGAACAGTCAACACCCCAAACGGTGTGTGAGGAACCACTCCTAGCCTATGCGTGACTGAACCAGCTGTGGAGGCGCATGGGGGCAAGCCTGCCACCCACCAATACTCAGTATTAATTTCCTTAAATAAAATAGGGGTTTAAGGTTTGACACGTGGCTTTTCCCCATGGGGTCTAGGTTTAGAATCCCCCCCTTAACCTTAGGAAATCATGCCCTTTTCAATATGGTTGTAGTGAACATAGCCAGTTGGCATTACTTAATTAAAATGCATAGTTACATGACGCCACAACCTAATATGTATGCCGCATATCTCAATATACCATCGGAAACAGTTCCAATCACTGAAACATAACACAACCAAATTGATGGTGGGGATTTTTCCCTTCATCTCCACGCCACGATTCAGTACAATATATACATCACATACATTAATGCAGATAGGGTCAAAAATGAGGTGTTACATTCCCCTCCCCCTTCAATAGCATTGTCCTTAGTACTTTACAAAATTGAAAAAAATGCTACACTGGTATCGCCTCAGTGTTCTGCAGAATTGAAAAAAATGGATGTGCCAATCGCATGGCATCCTCCAGCTCCCACGTAGCCTCGGTAGGTTCGTAGTGCTCCCAATGCACCTTTACCTTCCCTATGGCTTGGTTCTGGATCATTGTGACCTTCCTGTCGAGGATACACATTGGCTAGATTTGGAACTCTCCCTCAGGTTCCACCTGAATCACATCCCAATTTAACGCATGGTTAGGATCATGTACATATCTCTTAAGCAAATAAACATGAAAAACATTATGAGCTTTAGTGCTAGCAGGAAATGCAAGTCTATATGCAACTGGACCTATTATTTGAAGCACTTCAAGTGGCCCATAATATCTTGGTGACAGTTTGGCACAACTTTGAAGCTTCAAGGAACTCTTCTTTTCCCTCACTCTGAGGTAAACATGATCCCCAACACTGAACTCCTTGTTCACCCTATTCTTATTTGCATAGCTTTTCTGTCTGTCATGTGCTGCTTTCAGATTCTTCCTGATCTTTACAACCTCTTGCTCCATTTCCTTGAGCAATTCTGGTCCAATTACAACCCTGTTCACTGGATTATCCCAAGTTACTAGTGTTCTACACCTCCTTCCATACAAAGCTTCATACAGACTCATCCCTAAGGATGCTTGTTGTCCATTGTTATAATCAAACTCTACCAAGTGTAAGTAATCTTCCCACTTGGTTGGTTTGTCCATCACATACATGCGAAGCATATCTTCAAGCACTTGATTAACTCTTTCCGTCTTCCCATCTATCTGAGGATGGTAGGCAGTGTTGAAGTTTAGCTTTATACCCAAATCTGCAAACAACCCCTTCCAAAAATTGGAAGTGAACTTGACATCTCTGTCAGAAACTATTGCCTTCGGCAATCCATGCAATTTGAAAATCTCCTTCATGAAGATATTTGCAATGTCATCAGTCTTATGCGTAGACTTCACCAGTATAAAATGTGCTGCCTTTGTCAACTTGTCTACCACAACCATGATGGAATCATGTTGTCTTCAAGTCATTGGCAATCATGTAATAAAATCCATGGAAATAACTTCCCATTTCCATTTGGGAACTTGAAGACGCTGCAACAAACCCGCTGGATGTTGATGCTCAACCTTTACCTGTTGAATTTTCATCCACCTTGAAATGTATTCAGCCATGTCCTTTTTCATTCCTGGCCAAAAGTATTGCTTTCTAGCTGTAGCAATCGTCTTCTGATATTCTGGGTGACCAGAATACAGAGCTTGATGGATTTCATCCATAACAACTCTCCTCGAATCTGCTACATCTGGAACATAAATTCTACCTTTATAAGTAAGAAGTTCATCTTCTTCCAATTTATATCCCTCATACCTCTTCTCAAGACCTTGCTGCTGCAATTTGTCTTTTACCTATTCATACAGTTCATCTCCAGCAACATGATTAATAATCTGCTGCCTCAAATATGATTGGCAAATACAAAGAGATGCCACATGCATTTCTTGCATCTTCCTGATGAGTGCATCAACTACCTTATTTTCTTTTCCCTTTATGTGCTTGATTTCAAAATCAAACTCACATAAAAATTCCAGCCATCTCGCTTGCCTAGCATTTAGAGTAGGCTAATCGAACGAATACTTCAGACCACAATGGTCTATTCTGAGTTCAAATGTTATACCCATCAAGTAATGTCTCCACATCATGAGAGCATGTACTATGGCTGAAAGCTCGAGATCATGAGTGGCATAGTTCTTCTCATACTCCTTCAGCTTGCTTGACTCATAACATATCACATGGTTGTCCTACATAAGGACTCCTCCAAGCCCTTGTCTACATGCATCGGTACATACCACAAAATCTTTCTCTGGATCTACAACTTTCAATACGGGTGCACTGGTGAGAAGATGCTTCAACCGCTGGAAGCTTTCTTCACACTTTGAAGTCCATTCAAACTTTACCCCTTCTTTTGCAAAGAAGTGATGGCATGTGCAACCTTGGAAAATCCCTTAATGAATCTCCTGTAGTATCCTGCAAGTCGCATAAAAGATCTTACATCCGTCACATTTCTTGGATTAGGCCAATTCATAATGGCTTCAATCTTCTTAGAGTCTACTGATATACCCTCTTCTGAGATAATGTGACCCAAATACTAAATTCTATCTCTGTAGAGGTCACACTTGCTCATTTTTGCATACAACTGATGCTCCCTGAGCAATTTCAATGTCAATCTCAAATGTTCTTCATGCTATTCCTCATTCTTAGAATAAACAAGAATATTATCAAGGAATACAAGAACAAACTTGTCCAAATATCTGCTGAAGACACTGTTCATAAGGCACATAAATGTAGTTGGTGCATTTCTGAGACCAAATGGTACCACTACAAAGTCATAATGTCCATACCTTGTCCTAAAGGATATCTTATGAATGTCATCATCCTCGATTCTCACCTGATGGAAACGAGACCTCAAGTCAATCTTGGAAAATACCTTTTCTCCTCTCATTTGATCAAAGAGGTCATCAATCCTGGGAAAAGGATATTTGTTCTTCACAGTAACCTTGTTGAACTATCTGTAATCAATACATAACCTGAGTGTACCATCATTCTTCTTTACAAATAGCACTGGTGCTCCCCAAGGAGACACACTCGGTCGGATATACTTATTTTCCAACAACTCTTGCAGTTGCATCTTCAACTCTAGCATCTACGGTGTACTCATCCTGTAGGGTGTCTTGGACACTGGTGCTGCTCCTGGCATAAGTTCAATGGTGAAATCAATGTCCCTCTTTCGAGGAAGCCCTGGAATCTCATCAGGAAACACATCCTTGAATTCCTGTAACACCTGATAGTCCTCCAGCCTAGGAGTTTCATCTCATGTTGGCTCCAAAATATGAGCTGCATACAACTAGAAACCCTTCCTACAGAAATTCTTTAGCTACATTGTTGAAACCTGCCTTACTGAAATTACCTTTGGAATACATTTCACAACTACTGGGTTTCCTTCTTCATCCATGCATTCAAAATTCTTGTTATAACAGTCAAGCTTTAATCTATGAGCCTCTAACCAATCCATTCCAGTGAGAACATCATAGGAATCAAGTGGTAGAACATTCAGATCTACACAAGTGACCAATCCATTCATGACAAATGGACATTTCTATACCACTTCACTAACTTTTCTCTTAGTTCTAGTGGCTAGCTGAACTAACCAAGATTTCCTATGCTTTACTTTCTTAAAAGCACAAATATCCACTACTCTAGGAGTAATGTAAATATGAGTAGAACCAGGGTCAATCAAAATAGAAACAGATTTCTCAACAATCTTACCTACAACTTTAACCACAATTGACTGGTGATCTTCCTGGTGGTCCTCCAGTGCTGCATAGATCATAGGAACTACCCTTGCTTGTTGAGCCACTGTTTCTTCTTCTTGAATGTTGTAAGCTGGCCTTGCACTCTCATTCTCAAGTGGACAATATTTGCGCAAGTGGGGTCCTTCAAATTTCCAACATTTGAGTGGTCTTCTATCCTATTGTGGATTCTTATGTTTTCCCCTGACACTCCAACTGGCTTACTCGCAGCTTGGGATGGCTGCTTCTGCTGGTTCCTGAATCTAGAAGGTTTGAAACCTTTCTTTCTCTGGTCAAACTTCTCATTCTTCTTGTCCTTCCTCGCCTTACGGTAATCAGGTTTAGCTTTTATTTTCTCATAGCAATACTTAGCCTTCCTTATTGGTTCTTCAAGAGTTCTAGGTTCATAAAACTCAATTCTATCTTTGTAATAATGAGGCAATCCACTTAGAAACCGCTGGACCTTCAATTTTTCATCTCTAATATACCGGACATACGTCAACAATTCCAAGAACTTTTTTGCATATTCATCCATGGTCTGCTGTCCCAATCTCAGCTCATGGAACTCCTTATTCTTATCATCATAATACCTATCAGAGAGGTATTTCTGCTGAAAATACTTCTTGAACTATTTCCACTTCAGTTTCCTTTCACTGATCCTCTTTACTTGCTTGAAGTGTTCCTACCAAATGGATGCTCTCCCATTTAGATTGAATATGGCAACTCTTGCCTTCATGTTTCCTGAATAATCCTACACTTAGAAGTACTTCTTTACCCCAAGAATCCAAGATTCAACCTCTTGTCCAGTCTTTATCTCACCATCAAATGTATGAGGTTTAGCTTTCTTAAACTCATCCCGAGAGAAATCTCTATGGTGTATTCTTCTTTTTCTTTTATGAGAAGAAGAGCTTGAATCCCCACTGGATTCTTAGGATTCATATGATCCACCAGAAGTCCTTCTCTTTCTCCTAGTACTACTCTTACTCCCTTCTAGTCTTGCTATACCCCATCTAGAATCTATCTTTCTTTGCAAATCTATCAGACTCTGCAACATGGTAGCATTCAACTAATGCTGCTCTTCCTGGGCTTTAATCAAGCTTCTCATGGTGGCTGTAACATTTGACGGTGTCTCTTGGAATCTCCTTCCATTAGAATCTATGTCGGCATTTCGATTACAGACATTTTCTCCCATGGCATCTCCCGCACACTTGTAAGAATTTTGAGCATCATATCCATCATGGGTGCTCATGACTGAACCACTCCTTGCTTTACCACACTGTTCTATCGGAAATACTGCTCTTGGAGGTGTTAATAATTTTGCAAACGTGTTAGTAGCAAACAGTTAGATGCATATCATTAAAATAAATCAGACTACTTACCATCCTCTTCTGGAAATTCATAAAATAACAATTTTGCTAAGACACAAAATTTTCTCTCTTCTTGTTTAGTCCTGTAATCTACTAACAGTCTCCTGAAATATGCTAAAAACAGTTGGAATTTGCTGAGAAAAATCTACTGGAAAAAAAAAATCCAAAATTTCCTTTGGCCCAATCAGACCCTTTCCCAACAATTTTTCTGACACTCTTGTGGTCGAAATACCTAACATTCCGCTGTATTGGACCTCCGGTCCTCTAGACTTCTGGATCGTTCATCAGGTCTCTTTCCCACTATCTTTTCGGCGTTTCAGCAATCAGAACGTCTAAGCTTCTGATCTACATCGGCGGGTTGCTCATCTATTTTCTATTGACATTTCGGTGGCCAGATCCACTAACTTTATTCATGGATCATCAACGATCTGTTTTTCTATTTTCCTCCACCGTGTCGGGCCTGTAGTGGTCTAACACTCCGGACTTTATCGGTGGGGAAACCAAATAACCGCTGCATCGGTGGTCGAGTGCTTTAGTGCCTTGGGTGGCTAGTTGTCTATGGTTCTGCAACGGCGGGCGCATGAACCACTAACTCCTTCCAATGTCATCGGCAACCAATACAACTAACTTCCATCGATCGTCGATGTGTTTCAACACTTAATTTTTTTTTTTTGAAATTTCTTCTTTGCATCGGTTCTTCCTTCAACTTACGTTCACCAATCCACTTCACTAGCCTCGACAACTTCATCTTCTATGCGTCAACGACCCCAACAACTATTCATTGGCTATCCCAACCGCTATTCCTTCCAATCGTCGATGATCTCATTCCTTAGAAAAATTTCTCCTCTGTCTTCCATTACATCGGTCGTCAGAACAACTATCCTCTATGGCATCGGTGGTCGGGGCGTCTATTCATCGGCAGAATAGTCCTCTAGCCATCCGCAATGGTGGCACACAATCAAGTAAATTATTTTGATGTAGTCGTCGAACTTTTCACCACATCAGCAACTTGATCATCTAAGCATTGAGGATGTGATCAACTAATCATCGCCGATCGCCAATGATTTCACTACTATCATAAAAAATTTCAAAATTTCCTCTCCGCTGCAGGTGGGCTTCAGACTAACATTCCACCGTGTCGGAAGAACTTCTCACTTAGTTTTCCGATGCGCCGACAATTCTGGAACTTAGAAAATTTAGAAAATTTTCTTGTCATTCACCCCTTTTCTTCTGGTTTCTTCTAGGAAGTAGGTACCCTACCTCTGTTAGCTACTTCTCATGGCCCTCTGGGCCCCAAATGCTGCAACATAAGCTCTGTCACTGCATCTTCATGGCTCATTCATCCCCATGCTGCAACCAGAGCTCTAATACCACACTGTAACATCCCTGATCCTCCGACCGGTGAAGAGGACGCTACCATACATCAAATCATCTACGCATATAGCCCCCATGAACATGAACATACATACAACATAATGCTAAAGAAAGATACTTAAAAACATAAAACATACTACGATGCATTAATCATTCATATACATAGCGGAAGCAAAACATCATTCATTCATACACAATTTCAGCATTCACATGTACATTACATTCATCAATGGTAAATATGATTGCAGACATAAGTCAGGAAAGGATACTTATCTTAATAAGAACTTGTCTCGCAAGCAGCTACATTGCAGCCACCCCCGAGCCAGGCATGATTCCCCAAGGAATAAGGAACTAACAGGCTTACACACAGCCAAGGATAACAACACAACAAGGGTACACCGTTCAGCCAAGCCAACACAGTTTGGTTTATCAGGCGAACATTGAAATAGCCAAGCCAACAAAGTTGGGTTTATCAGGCCATCCAGGAGCTGGGAAAGGCTAAATGCTAAGACGATGAGCTCATTGAAGAGATAAGGACACCTACACCAAAACTAGCCCAACTTCTAGGACACCCACACACACCCAAAACAAGGAAATCAATCCTTTCTCTGCTACGCAGTCCCTTAGGCCCTGACCTCCCTTCCAGTGCTATTCAAGGGTTGTGGAGAAGAAAGACAACCCTCTAGCTTTGTCAGTGTGGTTCCCCAAACAAACCAGTTTTATCAAGCATATCAGGCCCTCATTCACCACTCCAATGCAGTCCGAGGATGAAACCATTGTGTGCATGTAGCAACCAACTATTAAAGCTTTAACAAGGGATATACAACTCACTGGATTGTTCTTGGCCCTATTGTTGCCAAAACGATCCCACAGCAACCTACAACGGCCCAAATCACAAGGGAAAATGCAGCCAACCAAAATGTAGGTACCCCTAGCAATCTACAGCCGATACCACCATAAACAGGGGAAAACACAGTCAATCCAGATGTGGAGGAGGCTACAGCCAGGTATCAATGAGGAAAACATAGCCACGATCTCCAAAGGAAGGACATGACAATACACAGTCCGATCATACCAAGGGAAAATTGGTTCTCTGCATGAATGGAAGGAAGAACAGAACTATCGACCGAAAATTGATATGAGAGAGGGAAAAACGAACCCCAACACAATGGATTGTAATCCATTTTATCCTCGCTCTGCCTAAGGAAAACAAACAACCCATGATCCAAGAGAGTGGACATAATGGTCAGCATCCCAAACAGTGTGTGAGGAACCACTCCCATCCCGTGTGTGATGGAACCAGCTGTGCAGGTGCATGGGGACAAGCCTACCACCCACGCCTACCTAGCATTAACTACCTTAACTAAAATAGGGGATTAAGGTTTCACACGTGGATTTTCCCCATGGGGTCCAGGTTTAGTGATCCCCCCCTTAACCTTAGGAAATCATGCCCTTTTCAATATGGTTGCAGTGAACATAGCCGGTTGGAGTTACTTAATTAAAATGCATAGTTACATGATGCCACAACTTAATACGTATGGTGCATATCCCGATATACCCTTAGTAATAGTTCCAATCACTGAAACATAACACAACCGAATCGATGGTGGGGCTTTTTCCTTCAGCTCCACACCATGGTTCATTACAATATATACATCACATACATTAATGCAAACAGGATCAAAACCAGGGTGTTACACGTGATCTGGAAACTGAACAAGCCAGTTTGGTAAGGGGACCTCTTGTCTTCCATCTAGATGGCTGAAAGAAACTATCATGGCTTGGGAACTATCTAGTGATAGTTTCAGTCCAACATCAAGCCCATGATCATAGTGAGTCTGGGATTAGACAGGACCCCCTCTTCTTGATGTACAATGCTTTCTTGTTTTGGGGGTTGACTGGGGTTTAATGTCAAACATGAATCACAAGACACTCCCATGGCTTGGTGTCCATGTGTAGGCACCATTACTCACGGATGCTCTGCAGATCATGAATGAGCCGACCTGTGATAGGAGATCCCATCTTCCAGAGAATTGGAAGCCATCTCCCCATATTAAATGGAAAAGATGTCATTCCACTAAGCACCTATGAACCTAATGAGATTGCCCATGATGAGACCCCTCATCTTGTAATCCACATGATAAAGTGTATGGCCATTATTGAATCCCAAAGAGTAAGACTGACCAGGCTATATTGATATGCCACAGTGTCCTAACGAGACCTTAGACAGGATGAACCTTTCCTTCCACAACTATCATCATTATAGTAAAGCATGTAAACAGTGTTAACCTGGATGAGAGGGCATTAATACAAAATTCTGGAAATGTGGTTATCATTCAAATATAGCAAATCCTTATATGAGTTAGAAAATATAGGAACTGTCAGGTTCATTCCAGTTGAGAGTATTGAATATTGAGAAAACTAGCTGCTCATTATTGCCAAGTGTGCAGATATTTACCAAAATTACCAATATCAGGAAAACATTCAAAAACGAAAGAAAATAGCACACCAAACCTATATACATGGTTGTGAGACTCCATCAATAAAAATATTTCTTGCAAACAGACATTCACTGGACAGGAATCAACAGTTCCCTCCAGCGTTTGTAGTCGAACCGTTCTAGGACCAATATTTTCTATAATAATGAATGGTCCTAGCCAAAGACATTGAAACTTGGTGTGGTCTTTGTTATCCTTATGTTGTTTATCCCACCTCAGCACTAGATATCCTACTGAAAAGTCTCTATTTGAAGAAGACTTTGCATCAAACCATTTCTTAACCAACTATTGATGTTGGTAAAATTTATTCTTGGCTTTCTCTCTACCCTCTTCCAGTTTGAGCAGAGAATCAATCCTCTGCTATAATGGGGAAGAGTCACTCTCTTGAATAGATTGGGCCAATAGTAATGAAGGAATGGTGAGATTGGCAGGCAAGTCAGATTCCTTTCCATAGACAAGGCATTATGGGGAGTTGCCAAGGGCTGCCTTCGGGATGATTTGATCTGCCCAAAGAGAATAATAAAGTTGGACATGCCAGTTCTTCTGATGTGAAGCCTCTATATTTTTAAGAATTATTATCAAGTTCTTGTTTGAGGACTCTACAAGCCCATTTCCCTGAGGATAGTAATTAGTGCAAAACTTAATCTTGATACCCTATTCAAGGGCGAAGCTGGTCAATGTTAGTTTTTCAACATTTAAGCTAGCATTATGTTAGGATATTTTCACTGAGAGAATAACAAGCACATCAATAACATAAGCACACCACAAGAGACAAGAGACACAAAGAGTTTTGATCAGGGAAACCATAAATGGAGAAAACCCCGCAACTTCCTCAAATATAGAATCACCATAA
>LPNX011037000.1:330219-368628 GCA_001517045.1 Pseudotsuga menziesii | reverse complement strand
CGAGCCTACACCTTAATTAGTGTATAATAACTCAAGTGCCCTGAAACTGTGGGGACTTACCTAATGACTTGACAAGACTTGTTTACATTATTAATCCTCTCGATCGAAACATCGGGGCATGACAACATGACTCAAATACATAATAGAAACATCCTGGAATAAACATCAGGTTACAATACATGAGATACATAGAATAATACATTCCGAAGTTACATATACATCAACAGTCAAGTCGATGGACTGGAAGTATGAGGCATTGTCAAAAACAAGATACTCGAGGGTGCCAAACCTGGTGATTATCTGATTCTCTAGGAACGAAATTACCTAACTTGTGTTACAAAGTGTTAATGGGACTACTTCGACCCACGTTGTAAAGTAGTCAGTAGTTGTCAAGATTTATTGATGTTGTAATGAGGATACGGGGTTGATGGGTCCGACGAAGTCCAACCTCCACTGCTGAAATGGGAATTGGACTGCTACTAGATGCATAGGATAAGTAGGTTTCTTGACTCTACCAGCGGTATTCTGGAAATACTCACATTTTTAGACAAATGCATGGGCGTCTCTGAATAGGGTAGGCCAATAGTATCCTTCCCCGATGATTTTGTGAGCTATTGTATCACCTGAAAAATGTCCACCTACAGGCCCTGCAAGAAATTGAAATAGGAAATCATTAGTTTGATCCTTTTATAGGAATCTGAGAAATATTCCATCATAATTCTTCCTAAACAAAATGTTATCAATCAGCTGATAAGGAGAAGATTTCAGCCTTAATGGTCTACATTTTTTGGGATCAAGGGTTTTAGGAGAAAACCCATTATGAAGAAAGAATTTGATGGGATCATACCATTCAGATGCTGTGGTTTCAATTGTATTCACAAAACCTGTAGGAATAGCCTCTTCCTGCTCCCAATCAGTGTGTTGATGTTCAAGATCATTTGACTGGGCAGTGAGCTGACATAAACCTTGTCCTCTGACTATTTTTGTAGGATTGATCTCCAGATCGTATTCTTGAAGGGAGGTCATCCAATGAGCTCTCTTTTCTCCCAACTCCTTTTGGATGAGGATGTTGCGAACAGTTGTATAGGGAACAATCACCTTGGTCATTGACTTTAAAAGATAAGGCGTATAGTGCTTCACTGATTTATATACAGTGTAGGCATGCTTTTCAACCTAGGAGTAATTGAGTTCATCTCCTTTGAATGTAGAACTCATAAAGGAAATGGGGATCTCATTGTCCTCATGATTTTTCTGGGTTAGGACAGCTGCATAGGAAAAGTTTGTAGAAAATGTATACAATATAAATTATTTACTAAAATCTGGGGACATGAGAGAAGGTGCCTCTGCTATGATTTTTCGGATCTCAGTAAATGCAATTTTCTGTTCTTTGAACCGCTTGAAGGGTACATCTTTTTTGACTAAAAACTACAGGGCTTTAACTACTTGAGCGAAATTGGGAACAAATCTTTGAACAAAATTAATCTTACCCAAGAATGACTGCATTGCCTTTCGAGAGTTAGGAAGGTCGATTTTAGAGATTGCATCAACATGTTCTAGGTCGATGACCATACCTTCCTTTGATACTAAGAAACCCAACAAATTACCTTCCATTACCCCAAAGATGGACTTCTTCGGATTGAGGGAAATGCCGAATTTCCTGCATCTCTTGAATACCTGTCACAAAGCAAACAAATGATTATGTCGATTCTTAGAGTAGATTGTTATATCGTCTAAGTAAAACATGACAGAGCTATGTATCAGGCCCTTGAAATCTATGTCCATAGCTCTTTGGAATGTGGCTCCTTCATTTATTAATCCAAATGACATTTGTCTATATGCAAACATTCCCCAAGGGGTTTGAAAGGTAGTTTTGAGTTGGTCGTCAAGTGCTACTAGGACCTGGTTGTAGCCAGAAAAACCATCTAGTAGTGAAAAAATCTCCGATTCGGGTAATTTCTATAGGATCTATTCCATCGGAGGAACATGATATTTGGCTTTTTTAGAGGCCCGGTTCATGTTCCCAAATTCTACGTAGAGTTTGATTTCCCCATTCTTCTTGTGATCAGGGACCAAATTAGCTATCCATTGCATGTTCCTGACGGGAAATATGATCCTAGCTGAGAGCAGCTTCTCTATTTCTTTCTTAACAGAAGGCTATAAACTGGGGTGCATTTTCCTCAATTTCTGCTGATAGGGTTGTACATCAGGTTTCATGGGGATGTTATGATGCATGATGGTAGTATCAATAGTCCTGAGTTCATTGTATGTCCAGGAAAAAATGTCTTTAAATTCCCTACAGAGTTTGATGAAACCCCTTCTTTCATCATGGGAGCAGTGAATTCCAAGGTTAATACATCGAGGCTCTTGCTCCAATCCAAGTTTAATAGGAGCTTAATTCATGGTTGAGCTATGACTCTTGCAATTGGTGGTCCGCTGGAATTTATCTTGTAAATCATAGAATTTTTCAAGACTGATGACATACTTGGGGATAATGTTGGAAGGATCGGATAGAGACTTCTCATGGTAAGCTTCGTCAATCGCCATACCTTCAAAGGTATTTTGAGCTTCCAGGAAGTCCAGTATTTGATGGTCATCATCAAATACTTTCCAACTCATGATGATGTCGAGTATAGAGGGTCTGTACATCAATTCAATAGAGAAATTTTATAGAGACAACCTTCGGGCGGAATCAGCCTTGATACGGTACTGCCAGCTAAGAGATCTGCATCAAAGGTCTATGATCTAGGAACATATCTAATGTTAAACTATGAAAAGGAATTAGTCATATCCTTGATCAATTTTTGATAATTCACTAAGCGTGTAGACAAATAATGTATTTGATTGCGTACCTGTTTCACTATGATTTTTGAGTCTCCCACACATTCGATTGCTTTAGCCCACATTACGATTGCTTTCCTGAGTACTTGGACCAAATCCTTGTACTCAGTGACGTTATTGGTGCATTCAAATTCCAACTTGCAGGCGATGATCATTTTTATTCGTTTAGGATCAATTAGCACACATCCCGTGCTTGCTTCGTCCTTTGACTTGGAGCCATAGAAAAACAAGGTCCAAACTATGGGGTCAATCCTGAAATTGGTATTTACATTATATACATTATGAAAAATAGTACTATAGAAAGGAAGATATGTAAGATGATTACCTGAGAGTGTTTGTCCTCATTCTCTATTGGTTATACATCAGCAGGTAAGTATGCAAAGAAAGAGTCAAATGTGAAATGTTCAATTTGATTGTTAAAGAAGGAGACAGATTCATTGGAACCATCGAGATCAGTTATAGTTTGATTCAAGAAAGGCTCTATGTCAACTTTGAGATTATTAGGCTTCCCATTAAGAGGAAACCACAAATGAGACCATTCAGTCGCAAAGTAACCTTTAAGTTTCTCTAACCAATCCTGACTCAGCCACATACCATAGGTCTCTGTAATATCTGCAATCACAATATCGATTATTTGGTGAATCTAAGGATCTGCATATAGTCTGAGAAGAACATTTCTCAGCCCCCCTACCACTTTAACCTTGGACCTATATAATTTCACAATATGAATAGGACAGTTCTCATAGGTGGAATTAAGCATCTTACATACAGAAAGGGGCATAACATTGGATGAAGTACCTGAATCCACCATACAATTATGCACATTTCTGTTAAAGATCTCAAAGGTAAGTAATAAGGGAGGAGTACCTTTGCTTCCGAGCTTCGGATGGTTTGGATGGAAAGTGGAGTCAATGTTATTATTCTGAGCTTCTCAGGGTTGCTTTATAATCATGCTTTTAGGTAAGGAATCCCTTATGGAAGGGATTTTGAGAAGATCAAATAATAATATGTTTTCTTTCACTCTCTTAAGGTCCTCAGCCAAGTTGTATTCTGGCTTAGGAATGAGGGTGTCCTTCTGCACTTGAGCTTTACCTTTTCCAGGGGTCTATTCTAAAGGAATTGATTCCTGTGGAGGTGGCCCTTTAGACCTGGTATTGTGTGTGTGCTGGAGATTAAAAACTGTATCGGGTTCTTCTTCTTCTTCTTCTTCTTTTGAAAAGAAGCTCACAGAGCTGACCTGCTGGTCATCTTCATTTTCCAGGGAGGTTGTGATTCTTAGGTAGACTAGTATTCAGAGGTTTTTGGGATGTCTAGTGTTCCTGCAGCTAAGGCCTTCAAGATAGAGAAGATCTCTTTTGAGGTAAACCCCTCGCTGGGATTTGGAGGTGGAGGATTCTGAGGGGGTTGAGTAGGCCTTCTAAAATGTGGCCTATTGAATCCCCCATTGTTCAGTTGGTTTTCATTGCTTGTTTTCTTGAGATCTACCATCTTTTTAAACATCCTTTGAAGGAGCTTCTTCACTTCACTTATATTGAATGGATCTTGACTGGTAGTAGTGGGTTTAGTGGAAGTATCACTTTTCCTACGTGAGGTAGACGCTTGCTCAGATGCGGTGTCAGAGTTGTCTTTGAGACAGAACATGTCTCTTTCAACCTGTATGGCTTCAGAGAAGGCATCTTGTAAGGAATCTTTATGGGCCCTTTTGACCCACATGGCTATTTGGGTCGGGAGACACTTAATATAGTATGCTACTAGTAATTCCTCAACATGAAGTAATATATTCGGGATCCTAGTCTTTAAATATGAAAACTGATTATTGTAGTCTTTGAATATTTATTTACCTTTAGTTTTCATGGAAGAGAGCTCTATAAACAATTCCTATGGGGTCTTATCATCCCCAAACTTTTGAGTGAAGAGTTCATAAAATACATCCCATGATGGGATGGAACTAGCTTCTAAGGCGAAATACCAAGTTGAATCCTTTCCCTCGAATGTGTAAGGGAATATTCTGCAAACCATATCTTCACGGATAACCTTTCTAAGTCTAATGGCTTGCATGAAGGATTTTATGTGGTCTTCCACAGGAATCTTATCATCTGGATTAAATTTTAGATGCCACTTCTCGGGGTTTTTAGGCAATCTGTGCTGATCACCTAAAATGGACATGGCATCCTCATCTAGACATGGCCTGTTGTGTCGTTCTTCAGCCATCGAAATAGATTCTATTGAAGTGTATGAAGATTTAGAATCTAATGATTTGTCAGATTAAGGTGATGAAGAAGGAGGAGATAGAGGTGGTCCTCCTACTCGGATGTTATGTCGAGGATTTGTTGACTCTTGAAACAAGGCACCTAGATCTAACCTAGGAGTGGATAGCTCACTAAAAAGGTCGTGATCTCTTTCAGTGTTTTGATCACTTGGGCTTGGACTATCTTGATTACTGATTCAAGACAAATCCTCAGTAGGATGATCTTCAATGAATTTTATTCTAAACTAAAAAACGTTGCAGGAATTACCCTTCAACAGTTGGTGAATTGTGATGGGCCCTAGGATTGGTGATACGAGAACATATATATCTGACGGGGTGGCCTGTTCTAGTCCAAGGGTAACTGGAACAGTGTCTGAAACTTGAGTTACTTGTTCCCCTGAGGTAGACATGTTAATGTGACTATGAGTAAGGATTGGATCTCTTGCTGGAGGAGGTGTGTGAGTGTTTTTTTTAGGCATGATGTAATGGCCCTCATTCTAGCACCATTTGTTGAAGCCCCAACTATGTATGTGGATGATAAGGGTGTTTAATGCTTACAACACACGAGGAAAAACTAGCCAAAGGCTTCAAACAATCCCACGCATGTATGTTCTATAATCAAGCTGTTTGGTATGGTAATCCCCCAGGGATACTTTTGTATCCTCCGCTAGCTTATGGATGGATTTGATCCAGAGGGGATCTGTTTTCCAAAATGGAAAAAAAAGAGTTGAGAAAAGAAAAAGGCAAACTTAAACCTAACTAGGAATATGAACTTAATCTAAATCTGAACTACTTTGAAAAGGTATTAAAGGATTATAGGTTGTCTTGAGTTGTGTGCAGAACAAGCAATTCATCATATTGACAAAAATGTAAATAAGACGAAACTATACTTACTGAGATTACAATTGTTTAATAAAAATTAAATAACAGTAAATCGAAATTAAACCATTCAAGATAACCTGCAAGTGCTCAAATTAGTTGAAAAACCAAGTTATAAGCCATAAAACTTTTATTGCTGAAACATTTGCAGAAATAGATAAAGATAGTTCATAAAAGAATTTTCATGAAGCTTTATCAATGCATTAATAATTAGTAGAGATAAATCAAAGTTAAACAAACACATTAATCGATTACAAATGAACTACAGTACTATTTGATCATTTGGAACAAGAAACTAAAACCTGTCAAATAAATTTGATAGATCAAGTACAAAAGATAAAATTGCAACACTGTATTTATTAAGAATTCTCTGTAACAAATTACACAAAACCTTGCAAAATTTGAAGTGTTGTTCGATCCCTTGTATCAGTCTCCCATCTCCCCAAAAGTCAAAATTCCTTGATACATTAGAGATCATTCACTTAAATAATTATTACAAACAATAGAATTTCCCCTAAAGGGGATCAAAAACCTAAAGAAGGCTAATATCCTAAGAAATATTTCCACACCCTCCAAATTCGTAGCAACTCCTCAATATCAGGATAAGTGGCAGATTCTATGCCCAGTTGAGCATTACACTTATAGTATTTGACCTCATTCTTAGCCAACTTATGCCAAACTCGGATGCAGACATGGATCTTTTCGTGTACTACAAATGGCTATTTGATTAACTGTTGTACATCATGTATGCTGATGTGGTCAAGTTCCTTGATTTTATCCTCCTGGTCATCCCTTCATTGCTCTACATGATCGATGATCAGTCTAGGTGGACCTCCCTTTTCAATAAGCTCCATGCTAGGAAAGGATAATTCTGTCATGGTATTATCAACTGCATACCATCTTCTACCATAGATAGCTTAACCTTTCTTTATGGCTTCAGCCACTGTATCATCCAAGTCTTCCAAAGCTCTCAAAATAGTTCTGGCTCTTTTAAACTGCAAAGTGGTAAGAAGAGTGATATTATCAGGCTTGTCCTTCATGTACCTCTGCCAATCTGTGACCTCATCATAAGCTTTTGAGGCCTACTGTCTTTTCTCAATTAAGTCTTCCAGAATAATAGAAATTTTTTCAAACACCATGTGAGTCTCAAATATATCATCTAAAGTTTTAAATAACTCACATATCAAATCCTAGTGTTTCCTGTTAGTTCTGATGGCAAGTTCTTTAAACTCTTCTTGAGAAAATTTGGAAAATGAGGATGAAGCTGCACTTGCAGTTGCATCTTCATTTTTCCTTTCTAACACTGCAACTTTTTGAACCAAGGTGACCTTATCATTATTTTCCTTTTGCATCTCTTCACGAAGAGTATCATTCTTCACTTGAAGTTCATTCTTCTTGGCCTCATGCTGTTTCTTGAGATGCTCTAGTGTTTCTTTCAAACTGACAATTTCTGCCTTTTATTTATCAAACTCTCTTCTTAAAGAACTGACAACATCTAGATTCACACCTATGAAAGCTCGTAGAACAGATGCTACATATGTAGCATAAGCTTGTGGATCACTTGATGGCTACGTCCATACAAATTCATTTACCATAGACATGTCCATATCATTCTGATCTCTGCCACTCTTCTTGCCCCATCTTACCACTGATTTAGCAGCTTTTCTATATCTATATTCACCTAAGGATACCACAAAGTCTTCATTTAACTCATCTTTGACCTCAACAATACGGGGTATGCTAATGCCTGTGGAAATCAAAGATGAAGTTTGAGTTGTAGTTTGAGAAGGTATAGCCATAGTGATATGAGAGGTAGTAGGGGAGGAAGTAATGTTTTGAGTAAGAGTTACTTCAGGGGTTGAAGAAATGTCATGAATAGAAGCTTCCATAGAAGAAATTTGCATTGTAGTGGCTTTGAGAAATGATGATGGTGACACTATAATAATTTTCTCAGACACAGGAAATAACACTGAGCTAACTGAAGGGATATGGAAAGGGGTTTTGAAAACTTGAGGCACGACAGATGGTGGAATAGGGATATCCATAGGAACAGGTGTGATTGATTCGGGTAATACAATGGCATTTTGATAGAGCTTAGTCATAAAAGGAGTCACAACAGAACCATCAAAAACTAATGATAAAGCCATTATTGATGAAATAAGTATTACAGAAGAAGAGGGAGTGGACTGACAAGAAGGTTGAGTCCAAGGAAGAGGGGATGAAATATTACCATTGGCACCATTGGTGATATTTTGGAAATCATTACCAGACTCAATAATGACAGGCACAGGAGAACTTCTTCCCTCCTCTTCCACTGAATGAGTCAGATCAATAGTAGGAACAAGAATGGAGATCTTCATCTTCTTTAAAGGTTTTTCCTCAACGGGAGTTTATTCAAGTTGAGTCTTTTCAACAACAGTGGATAACTGGGCAAATTCAGCTGATTGAGAGGTTCCAAATTCTTGTGTACCCAGCGCTGAAGTCATTATGTTTAACTTCTAGTTTATCTTCTCTGAAGTCTACAGATAGTCTTTAACCTGTTGTTCCACAAAAGTCTAGGGAATTTCTCCCGTGAGAGCTTTCCCTTTATCCAAGCCTAAGATGGTTCCACAGATGCGATTTTGGATACTAGAGCTTCTTTTGTTGCAGATCGAGCTTCTCTTTATTCCTTATCTCTTGTCATCCTTTCCAAGATGTCCAATTCCATAGGCTTGTAATGTTTTACCCTGTCCCTAATCTCCTTCTAATACTATAGGATATGTCTCTGCTCTTGTTTTCTCTTAGCCCTTGCCAGGACTTCAAAAAATGTATCTACTCCCTAATAAATAAAATCATCTGGAGTCTCCTCATGAACATAACCTATTTTAAAATGATTCTTCTTTAAGTGTAAATCAACGATCCCTTTGGGATCATGCTGCATTTTGCTTGCAAAACCAAGTTTAAGTGACATTATGTGGTCACTCAACTATGACGCCCAAGTAGAAGTGGGTATGCTCAAGGATCCAACGATAATAGTAAACCTGGGCCAAAGTTTCCTCTTTTGTGCAAGACATTTTTTGTAAATCCCCTGAGTAACTGTCTGAAATGAGATCTCTTCTAAGACCAAACGGTCGGGTACTACCTTTGAAAACATGTGAGTAGCGTTGCTTCCATAAACCCTGATGTACATGAATCATTCACCAACATACCAGTCTCCCATGGTGGCTATGAGAACTTTTTCTTCCGGTGAGAACGCAGGCGCTTCTTTTTTGAAAATCAAAAAATACACAAAGCCAAGGAAACTTTCACACATATCATAAAACCTAGTGACATAGTTGCTATCCCAAAGCTTGGAATGATAAATATCGATGGGGGTGGGGGGTCAGGTATTTCCCAACTCCATCCCATATTAGGGTAATAGAATTCAGCACATAATATTTCCACAAAGAAGGAAACAAGATAAAAATTGGGCTTTTTCTTGGCAGTGGCTTTCTGGAACTCTTGAATGGCGTTTTTGATCTCTAGTGACATAATTGAGGCCCAAGGGAAAGATTCACTTGTAGTTATAATATGATGAGCGATAGGAGACCATTCCTGTTTAAAGAAAGAACAGTTGGGGAGACCATAAAGACTGCATAACATCACTGCAAGCAGGAAGTAAGGCTCTTTAAACCATTCAATGGGGTACAATTCATCCTTCCTCTTAGAAAAATTGCGTGGCTCAGTCATGCAGGATCTAAGCATTTGATTGAAATTGAATTTGGATTTGGAATCATTCACAAAGTATGCATCAAGGAGCTGGGTATAAGGTTTAAGAGCATAAATCCTGATAAAGGTTTCAGGGCAGAAATTGGCAAGGTGAGACCTGGTGCTGGTATTGAAAGAACGATCTTTCACATTGGCGTGGTCTATAACCCATCGAACATCATCCTTATAAGGTAGGATGGCCGGTCTTGCAGTAATCATATGTAGGCCAGAATCTCTAATGATCTCATAAATAATTTGGTCACTCTGGAAATATAAGAGGTCATTGTTATCGAAAATTGAGTAAACCTGGGACCAATCTAGATGATAAGTTTCAGTCACTCGGCTACTAGTATCAGAAAAGAAACCGAAGTTCAGGTCTTTGGTGAACATGTCCTTCTGAATATTTTTACTCATGGTAAATATGGGGGTTTTGGATGTTGCCATGTATTTGTACCAGAAATTAAAACTAAATTTTACAGGAAAATAGTAAACAATTCAAATTTGTGAGAAAGTGACTTGATAACCAACCTGAAACTATAGCAAACATTGTCGTAATCGCATGGTAAAAATCTAGAGGTAAAAACACTCAGCAGAAGAAATTACAATAGTAAAAGTAGTGAAAAATCGTGAATCAAACTATCATATTTATAATTCCTGAGAAATAATACAGACCATCAGATGAGGGTAAAAAAAAAAAGGTCAGGACCAGTTTTGCGGGATGCGAGATCAAGAAAAAAATCACAATTTTATTAATCATTCTGAAATCTGCATTCTGGAAGTTGTAGGATGTGGAGTGCGAAATAGAAAAAATAGCAAAACATTATTCGATCGGCTCCGCATCCCGCATTCCACATCTTGCAGGATGTGGGATGCAAAAATACACAAACCAAAATGCAAAAAAATGATATCCCCATGGCCCGCATTCTGCAAGTTGTGGGATGTGGGTTGACTAAAAATAAACACAAATAAAAACTCTCCTCCATCCTACATTTGCGGGATGCTGGTTTAAAAAATTAAATATAAAAAATAAAAGGTTTCCCGCATTCCACAACTTCTGGGTTGCGGGATGCGGGATGGAAAAACAATCCAAACAAAAACCCAATCTTTCTGTATTAAAACAAAGAAATCAAACATGGATTTTTGGAATTTCGGTTTAAGTTAAGGAATCCCAAGAGTCAAAATAAAAATCTTAATGAAACCCTTTAAGATTACAAAGAGTCTTACCAAGGTTTTCGTATGTTGAATTGGGCTCCCATGTCAAAATGACATGGGATCTATTGTACCTACAACAAGTCCTCAAATCCTACTTGCATTTTTGTAGCACTACATCTTTTTAGGTTCTATTTTGTTGCAATTTTTCTAGTTCACTGCCAAACTGGGGTTTGGATTTCCCGTAGATCTAGCCAGCCAAATGTTAGATTTTTAACATTAAGCTAGCATAACATTAGGATCTTTAACTGAGAGAACAACAAGCACAACAATTAAACACAAGAGACAATGAACACAGTGTTTTTCCTTGGGGAAACCATAAATGGAGAAAACCCTGCAACTTCCTTAGAGATAGGATCAGCACCAAAAGTGAAACCCAAAAATAGTAAGATGATCTCCCGACAGCAGTAACCTCTTTCTTCCTTTCCCCAATGTCTTTCTCTTCCTCAGATATGCGCTCCAACTGAGTGTAAGTGAGTGTGTGATAAATAGAGAGGCTAGCTCTCTATTTATACTAATTCCCAACTTAACTAAACCCAACTAGGGCCGAATTCACCAGGTGAGTCTAATAACCCTAGTGGCCCGAAACTGTGGTGAATTTAACCCTTAGACAATATGAGGGTTACCCACCTTGACTTGACATGACTTGTTTACATTATAGAAACTCCGGATAGGAACCTCGGGGCATGAAAAGACTCAGGTACATTACAAATACATCCTGGAATAAACATCGGGTTAAAATACATAAGAAATAGAAGTGAATACATTCCAAAGTTACAATTACATCAACACTCCCTCTTAACTAGGAAGGTATTCTCTCAACACAATTTATCAGCACAAGTCTTCTTCTCTGTATCATCTGTATCATCACTGAGTTCTCATCATCTTCATCTTCAATTCATCTCTTTCTTCAAGTCATCTTCATCTTCAAGTCATCTTTATCTAGATCTAGATCATCATTGGATCTGGATCATCATCACTGGATCTGGATCATCCCTCAATATGGATAATCTTTGGAGCATCATCACTAGATCTGGATCATCTTTGCTGGATCATCATCACTGGATCTTCACAAGTGCTATCTCATGATTCTTCTCATCACATGAAGTTCTATAGAGCTAGCCCTTTTTCATGCTGGTTGTAGGCCTAGTCTCCATGTAGGTCTTCTTCCAGCACTTATATCTGACCCTAAGTCAGAATGGCCCGCCCAACACTTATATCTAATCATCTAGGAACCAATCGTATAATCATATCATAAATGCATGCCCAGCACTCACATATGACAATGTGGGAACATCTCCCACAACCCTGTCAGAAAGGCCCGGCACTCACATCCGTCAACCAATGTTGGAAAGGATTAGCACTTACACTCGGCCATGCGAGGAACCAATCCTCCATGAGGAAATGTTCTGCACTTACATCTGACAACCAATGTTAGAAAGGCTCAATACTTATATTTGACCATGAAAGGAACCAATCCTTCATGCCAAAAGGGCTCTGCACTTACATCTGACAATCAATGTCAGAAGGGCTCTACACTCACATCTGATCATGTAGGAACCAATCCTACAGTCACATCAAAATGTCCCTCGGTCCTAGACTGAGCTTTCTTGGTAACTGACCAGGTGCCTCCATTCTAAGAATGGCATTCAGTGGTTACTTCTGATCATGTAGGAACAAATCCTACAGTCACATTAGAATGGCTCAGTACTCACATCTGACATGGAAGGAACCAATACTCTCACCATGACAGAATGGATCAGCCCTTACATCTGACCATGGAAGGAACCCATCCTCTCACCATGTCAGAATGGATCAGCCCTTACATATGACCATGGAAGAAACCCATCCTCTCACCATGTCAGAATGGCTCTGGGTCTCATCATTTCCCCTTGGAGGGAACCTCGATCTGGAGAACACCAATCTTCTCCCTGAAGTACTCAAACTTCACCCTAGCCAATGTCTTTGTCAACACATTAGCTACATGTTCCTCCGTCACAGCATAATGGAACTTCACTACTCCCCTCTGTACCATATCCCTGATATAGTGATACTTGATCTTGATATGCTTCTACTTGTCATGAAACACTGGATTCTTTGACAACTTCATGCAACTCTAGTTGTCACAATGTATACAAGTATCATCCATCTGGAGATTAAATAAATCAGAGAGTAGATTCCACAGCTATACTTCCTCACAAGTAGTTGAACAAACTACGACATAGTTTGCTTCAACTGTACTCAGTTCCACACATGATTGCTTCCTACTAAACCAAGCGATCACACCTGATCCCATACTAAAGCAACACCCTGAAGTGCTCTTCCTATCGATGGAACTGCCTGCCCAATATGAAACAACATAATCCTCAAGGTTAATCTTCTGATTCACCTCATACTTGAGCCCATAATCAATTGTACCCCTCAGGTACCTTAGAATATGCTTTGTAGTAATCAAGTGAACATGTCTCGGATCTGTCAAGAACTAGCTCAAGGTGTTCACAGCAAAAAAAATGTATGGTCTCGTGTTCATCAGGTACATTAAGGACCCAATCATCTGATAATACATCATAGCATCAACTGTCTCTGATGAAGCATCACCCAATAGCTTCATGTTAGATGCCATAGGTGTGGTCATGGCCTTGCATTCCATCATCCCAAACCTCTTCAGGATCTCTACTGCATACTTCCCTTGTCCGAGGGAGATTCCATCTGCATTCTGCCACACCTCCATGCCTAGAAAATAATGCATCATACCCAAGTCCTTCATTTCAAACTCAGTAGCAAGCTTTCTCTTTGTATCAGTAATCAACCCATCCGTACTTGTTACAAACAGATCATCTACATACAGTAGGAGTATCGCTGGGTTTCCATCTTCAACCTTGTAGTAAAGGTTGGAATCTGCTTCACTGTTGGTAAAGCCCAAACTGGATAGAAAGTTGTCAATTCTATCGTAGCATGTTCTGGGTTCATGTTTCAAACCGTAAAGGGCTTTCTTCAATCTGCAAACATGAGACTCTCAATCATGTGCCTCAAAACCAAGTGGTTGTTCTACATACATTTCCTCTTCCACTACACCATTTAGGAAAGTGGTCTTGACATCCATTTGGTGTATCTTCCATTTCATCACTGCAGCCAGAGCAAGTACTAATATGATGGAAGTGTATCTGGCTATAGGTGCAAAGGTTTCTTCATAGTCTATTCCTTCTTTCTGGGAGAAACATCGAGCCATGAATATTGCCTTATATTTCTCTATGATACCATATGCAGCATGCTTGATCTTGTATATCCATTTGGAAGTTACAACCGACTTCCCTTTTGGTCTTGGGACAACATCCCAAATATCATTCTTCATCATCGATTGATACTCTTTGATCATAGCATCCTTCCATTCTTTCTGTTCTACCACTTCTTCATAATTGGAAGGTTCTTCATTGATAAAGTCACATAGTAAGCTACATATCCGATGCAGGATCTGGTTCTCTTTCTTTCTCTGTGATTTTCTTCTGGATCCCCATATCTTTCCACACCTTCGATAATTTATCATACCCAAGCAGGTTTCCTCTTGTGAGGATTCTTCTCCTGAGGTGGATCTACAGGTCTTTGTGGTTCTTCAACTTCTCGATCTTCTTCTTGAATTTCTTCGTTCATGGTTGTATCATGAATTCGGGGTGCTTCTGCTTCTTCAGGATCTTCAGCAGGTCTCTTTCTGGATTTGTTGTAAGCTGTGTCTTCATTAGATGTCACATCCCTGCTGATGTCAATCTTCTTGAATCCTGGGAAGTATATTCTGTAAGCTTTTGAGCTTTCAGAGTATCCCACAAATATACCCTTCTTTCCTAAAGGATCTAGTTTCGTTCTCTTCTCTTTTGGAATGTGTATGTACACTGGACAGCTGAATATTCTGAGATGGATGAATTTTGGTTTCTTGCTGGAAAGGAATTCCTTAGGTGTCTTATTCTTGAGTACTCTGTGTGGATTATGGTTCTGTACATACACTGTTTTGCTGGCAGCTTCTGCCCATAGATGCATGGGAAGATCTTGCTCATGAAGCATTGCTCTTGCAGCTTCCATGATAGTTCTATTCTTTTTTTTTGAAACCCCATTATGTTGTGGATTATATGGAGTGGATAACTCCCTCTTAATCTCCAGTTATTTGCATAAGTCTTTGAATTCTCCGCCATTATCTGATCGAAAGGTCTTGATCTTCTTTTCTGTGTGGTTCTCGATCAAGGCTTTGAATTCCTTGAACTTGGTGAAAACTTCATCTTTGTTCTTCATGAAGTAAATCCATGTCTTCCTAGAAAATTCATCAATGAAAGAAACATAGCATACATACCCACTTAGTGAACTTGATGACATTGGTCCACATACATCGGAGTGAATGATTTCCAAGATTCCTTTTGCCTTGCTCTCACTACTTGGAAATGTCTTCTTTGTATTCTTTCCTTTTGCACATCCTTTGTATACCCCTTTATGTTTTGGTTGAATTTCTGGAAGACCTTCAATAGCTTTTCTTGCAAGTGGTAGTGCTCTATAATGCACATGTGCAAGCCTACTGTGCCAAAGTTCATTTGGCTCTACCGTGTCATGGATTAATGCTTGTTTTGGATGACCCTTCAATTTGTATAATCCTCCTTCTTGTTCTCCAACCACTATTGCATCATCAATAGTATTTCTTCTTGACCACATGAGGACTTGTCCATCTACAATGCAACCCTCATTCCTTTTGCATCCAGTGATGATATGGATAGAAGATTCTTCTTTAGTCCTGGTACAAATAAGACATCCTTCATCTTCATAGAATTTCTAGAGTCTAGCTTGTAGGAGGATTCACCACTGCCTTTTATGGGATATTGGTAGTCATCCCCAAGTTTCACCTTATGGGGTGAATTATGTTCGGATAGTTTCTCAAAGGATTCCTTGAAACCTATCATGTGTTTGGAATCCCCACTGTCAATAATCCAATCTTTGCTTCCATGAGTGACAGTTCCTATGAGAGCAGAGATTAGAACATATTCATCTTCACTTGAAGAGTCTTCACTTTCTTGTTTTACTCTCTTTCTAGGAGGATCATCATCCTCAACAGTGTGAGCATGGTGTCTTCTTTTGGAGTTCTTCTTCTTATTGGATCCATTCTTATTCATGGGACAATTTCTAGCAAAGTGTCCAATTTCATCGCATGTATAACATGTGAGTTTGGATGGATCCCTTTTTACAGGATTATTTTTCTGATGAGAATGCTTACCTTGATGATGATGATTTTCCCTTCTTCCTTTCCTAGAGTGTAATTTGAGAGCTTGATCATCACTTCCCATATTTTCTTCTTGAGCTTCTATCTAAGCTTCTTCTTGAGCTTCTATCTAAGCTTCTTCTTGTGAAAATTCTTCCCACAGTCTACTGAACTTGACTAACTTCTTGCTAACACATATTCCTTGGATGAAAGAATCCCATGATCTAGGGAGGCCATTCAAGGTTGTCATCACAATTTCTGTATTCTCCACTTCTTCATCTACTGATTCTAGTTATTCTTTGATCTGGGAGACCCTTGTGAAGTATGACTGGATGGTCTCCTCATTCTGTATCTTTAAATTCTTCAACTAGTTTCTTAGAGTCATCTTTCGGTTGATGTTCTTCCCTTCAAATATTTTGGTTAGGGCTTCAAACATGGCTTTAGGTGTCTTGAGGGAGGACACCTATTGTATGAGGTGATCCTTGATAGAATCAGCAATGATCCTATTTTCCATAACCAAATTCTTCTTATGTAATGCCTTGGCCTCATCTCCCTATAGAATTGGAACCTCCTCACTGATATAGGAGTCCAACTCATTTTCTTCCAGGACCAGGGAGATCCTATACTTCCAGACTCGGAAGTTATCAGCTCCCTCAATATTTTCATCAATCTTGGTATGATGAGACATCCTAACTAAGAACCTCAAATAGAAATACAAAATATTTAGATATTATTAGGTCAAGATGTCCGATCTGGATTTGGAGCTGAAATCTTGCAGTGTTGGTTCAGAAGTAGATTAGGGTTTTTCTTTTCCGGAGTTCTGTCCAACCAAATGCTTTGATTTTGATCCCTAACTTTTATTTTGGGGAGGTTATCAATCTAGGCCTGGGCTCACTGAAAAATTCCACTTCTGTTATAAGCCCTAATTTCCAGCAGCAGTGTCGGGTCCAAAACTGAAAAACCTCAGAATTGGATTCTGCTTCGACAGAAAGATGCGCCCTAGGGAGGAGAGTTATTCCACCATTTTTTTGCTGAAAATATGTGGAGAGAGATCCACAAAGTAGGAATCCCTAGTTCCCATAGCTGCACAGTGTCTTCTTCTCAGGTTAGCTCTAATTCCATGTTATATTTTTAACATTAAGCTAGCATAACATTAGGATCTTTAAATGAGAGAACAACAAGCAAAACAATCAAACACAAGAGATAATGAACACAGTGTTTTTCCTCGGGGAAACCATAAATGGAGAAAACCCCACAAATTCCTCAGAGATAGAATTAGCACCGAAAGTGAAACCCAAAAACAGTAAGATGATCTCTCGACAGCAGTAACCTCTTTCTTCCTTTCCCCAGTGTCTTTCTATTCCTCAGCTATGTGCTACAACTGAGTGTAAGTGAGTGTGTGATAAATAGAGAGGCTATCTCTCTATTTATACTAATTCCTGACTTGACTAAACCCAACTAGGGCCGACTTCACTAGGTGAGTCTAATAACCCTAGTGCCCCAGTACTGCGGGGACTTTAACCCCTAAACAATAGGAGGGTTACCCACCTTGACTTGACATGACTTGTTTACATTATAGAAACTCTAGATAGGAACCTCAGGGCATGACATGAGTCAAGTACATTACAAATACACCCCGAAATAAACATCGGGTTACAATACATAAGAAATACAAGTGAATACATTCCGAAGTTACAATTAGATCAACACCAAAAACTTCAATCTAAAGCTCAATAGATGTGCTCTAGGAGGGTGAACCTTTCTATGCAAGCAGATATTCAATCCTCCAACTTTTGCATAAATACTAATTTCATCTGGAGAGAGAGGAGGGGGGATTTCACCTTGCAAAAGTTGCTCTAATCGGGTTATCTTTGATACCATGTTAAGTTTTTCACATGCTAGACTAGATTCAATAGTATTCAATTAAAAATCATAGCATCATATCAAGAATCATTGATAGAAACACAATTACAATATAGACACAACATTTATCCTGGGAAACCCTCAAGGGGAAGAAAAACTAGAGAAATATTCCTCTGTATAAGATGTATAAAAGACAACCCCAAAAATAGTTGTTCTCCTCCTTCTGTTTAGTCTCTCTCTCTCTCCTATGCACTAAACAAGTGAGTGAGTCAGTGTGTTCAAATAAGAACCATATCTCCTCTATTTATACTATTTTTCAATTGAATTTTTGCACTAGACAAGTCTCTTCATAATCAATTCCTTCTTTCTGAGAGAATCATCTAGTGACAAATATTTCTTTGTAATTTTCAATACTTCCATCCACAGTATGCTTTATCTTGTAGATCCATTTGAAGAAACCACACTCTTGTTTCCTGGTTTGGGAACTATATCCCAAACATCGTTCTTCATGATTGAATGGTATTCCTTTGCCATTGCTTCAACACATTCTTTATTCTGTGCAACTTCCTCATTGTTGTTGGGTTATTGGTCTACAAGATCACACATCAAAGCTAAATAACTGGAATATGGCTTTGATCTCTTCCTGGTTCTTGTGGAACCTTCTGGTGCTCCATATCTTTCTGCTTCTTGTATGATTTCTCTTACCCAAGCAGGTTTTCTCTGTCGAGAGATATACATAGTAGGGGGATCATGAGGCTATAGCATGTCATGGTCTTCTGATGCTACTATTTCAGGAGTTCGTTCAGCTTCTCTCCTTCTGGGAGGTACATCTTATTCATGTATTTCTTCAAGATGACACCTTCTATATTTCTAAAGAGCTTCCTCTTCATCAAAGGTTACATCCCTACTAATCTCGATATCATGGAATCCTAAAATGTATATCCTGAAGGCTTTGTACAATTCACAGTATCCTACAAATATTCCCTTCTTACCAGAACGATCCAATTTGGTTCTCTTCTCTTTCGAAATATGTACATATAATGGACAACCAAATATCTTGAGATGGATTACTTAAGGTTTCTTTCTGGTATACACTTCTTCAGGAGTCTTTAATTCAAGAGCACTGTGAGATAATCTATTTTGCACATATACGACATTTCTTGTAGCTTCATCCCATAGGTGCATAGGGAGGTCTTGGTTATGAATCATGGTCTTCACTACTTCCATGATAGTTCTATTCTTTCTTTCTTGAACACCATTTTGTTGGGGATTATAGGGAGTGGTTAGTTCCCTCTTGATTCTTGCCGCCTTATAGAATGCGTCAAATTCCTTTGAAGTGTATTCTACACCATTATCTGAACTTAGTGTATTGATTCTCTTTTCTGATTGGTTCTCTATCAAGGCTTTGAATTCATTGAATTTCCCAAACACTTCACTTTTATTCTTCAAAAAATGTATCCAAGTCTTTCTTGAATAATCATTAGTAAATGTGACATAGTATTCATATCCACTTAAGGAATTGGAGGGTATAGGACCACATACATCAGAATGGATTAGTTCCAACATACCTTTAGTCTTCGTGTCACTTTTCAAAAATGGATTCTTGATGTTCTTTCCCTGTTCACATCCCTTGCAGGTTCCCTCATGTTCGATCTTGAGATCTGGTAACCCGGTTACCACTGTGCTTACATAGGGAAGTTATTTGTAGTTGATGTGATCAAGTCTCCTATTCCACAATTCTCTTGAGCTAGTAGTCTCATGGATAAGGGATGTATCTGGATGTCCTTTGAGCTTGTACAATCCTCATTCTTCTTCTCCAATGACTACAACATCTTCAAGTGTCTTACCCTTATACCACATGAGTACTTGTCCATCTATAAAAGCAACTCTATATCATTTCTTCTCTAGAGCTGAGATGGAGAGTAGGTTCTTTTTCAAACCTCGTACATACAATACTTCCTTCAGGCTCATAGGGGTCCCATAATCAAGCCTGTATCTTGATTCACCAATAGCTTTGATGGGATATTGATAGCCATCTCCCAATGATACTTTCTAGGAAGAGTTCTTCTCTTCAATATTTGATAGAGTTTTCTTCTTTATTTTCATGTTCTTAGATGCACCACTATCAATAAGCCATGTATCTTCTCTAGGTGTTACAGATACAGAGAGTGCATAGAATACCACATATTCCTCTACATCTTCTCCTCTAGTTCTCTTTTGAGGTCTTTCTTCATTGTCATCTTCGGCTACATGAGCATGATGCATTTTATTGTTGTTCTTTATTGATGGAAATTTTATAGCAATATGTCCTAACTTATGAAGGTTGTAGCATTGATAACTTGAGTAATCTTTCTTCTTCTTTCTTCTCTGGAATTTCTTCTTTGAAGGGTTATGATTACTCTTCTTTAAGTTTTATTGATTTCTTTCCTTAGTATGGGTAGCTAGATCCTGATCATCTTGTCTGAGAAGAGTTTCTCTATTGGCTACTCTATATTCTTCTTGTATACAATCTTCCCATACTATGTCAAACATCATACTTTCTTTTATGGCACACAGAGTTTGGATGAATGAGTCCTAAGGTCTAGTGAGGCAATTAAGATAAGTCATAACCAATTCATCCTCATTAAGAGTATCTCCAATAGCACTTAGCTTCTATTTGATCTGGGAGATCCTTGCGAAGTAATATTGAACAAGTTCTCCTTTGCACATATTGGTGCCCTTAAATTGAGTTCTTAGATTCATCATTCTATTGATGTTCTTTCCTTCATACATTCTGGAAAGTGCATCATACATTTTCTTAGGTTTCTTCTTGGATGAAACTTGAGGGATCAAGTGATCCTTAATGGAATCAACAATGATCCTTATTTCTTTGATTATGTCTTTTTCATGCTTCTCCTTAGATTCAATTTCTTCAGGTTCTGCAATATCATTCTTGATGTACTTCTCAAGACCATTCTCTTTCAGAATGAGGCCAATCCTATACTTCCAATCCAGGAAGCTTTCTATTCCTTCCAATTTGTCCTCAAGCTTAGTGCTTGGGATCATCTTGACTACTGAGTCACTCAAAAATGAAAATTGCTAAAATAGGAGTTTGACCTTACCAGTAGATGTGCTTGGTGGAGGTGATTTGGTTGGTCCAATTGCTTTATGGAGATCCCTAATCTCAAGTTCTCAAATCCTACTTGCAAAGTCACAGCACTGGAGCTTTTATGGTTTTGTTTTGCTGTAGTTTTTCTAGTTCACTACCAAACTAGGGTTTGGATTTCCAAGAGATCTAGCTACCCAAAATGTTCAATCTAGGGATCAATAGATGCACTTTGGGAGGGTGCAAATTTCTAGGGAATAAGATCTTCAATCCTCCAACTTTTGCAGAAACGATACTTTCTTCTAGAGACAGAGGAGGGGGAATTTCACCTTATGAAAGCTGCTCTAATGAGGTTAGCTCTGATACCATGTTAATTTTTTCATATGCTAGAATAGATTCAATAGTATTCAATTTAAAATCACAATAGCATATCAAGAATCATTGATAGAAACACAATCACAATATAGACACAAAATTTATCCTGGGAAACCCTCAAGGGGAAGAAAATCTAGCAAAAACTTCCTCTGTATAAGATGTATAAAAGACAACCCCGAAAACAATTGTTCTCCTCCTTCTGTTTAGTCTCTCTCTCTCTCCTATGCGCTACACATGTGAATGAGTCTATCTGTTCAAATAAGAACCATAGTTCCTCTATTTATACTAATTGTCATTGACTTTTTGCACTAGACAAGTCAGCCCCAATAAACTGTCTGGGCCAAATTTACGTAGGAATACTCAAAACAGTATATTATATTATTAATTGGGGTACTAAATACCTGACACAAGAGGAGGCTTTACCTCATGACTCTATGATGAACAAATAAAAAAGTAACACCTCGTTGGAGGAATTATAACATCTCCCTAGGGTTACATCGGTAAAGTACATTTAGAATATCCTTTAAAGTTACAATATTTCAACACTCCCCCTTAATGAGAAGGTTATTCTATTAACGACATCATCATAGACTATAGGAGAACAGAGAGACAATTACAACAGTACATTGAGGAAATACATCTATTTATCACAGGAATTTTTTCAAAATTAGTAACTTGGAACAGTTACTCTTCATCTTCTACATCACATGATCACTTGATTCATTCTTAGCAACAAAACCACACAAAAAACCTTATCCATTAGGATGGGTATGCAAAGATAAAATATTACAAGTAACAAAAAAATGTGACCTAAAGTTTGCAATAACATGTAAGTTTATAGATGAAGTTGAATTTGATGTGGTTCCACTAGATATATGTGGAATTATGTTGGGTATCCCATATTTATATGATCGAAAAGAAATCTTCTATAGATAACATAGTCAATATCCATGCATAGGAATCAAACTTCCATTTTCCTAAGTTATCGTTGGTTTGATCATGGATGAGACAAGCTCTACCTCACTAAAGGTGTGAGGGTGTACATGGGAGTCAAAATGAGACTTCAACTTAGTCTTGGTTGCTTCGATCATATGGAGAGAATCACACCTATCCTCATTGGTCTATTTGATAATAAGTAGGGTTTCTTCTAATGATGAAGTATCAGGTAGAAGTTTGTCGGCAAGGCGGGGCGAAAAAATATGGCATTCAATGGGAACAACCGATTCCACACCATGGAATAAGTAGAATGGGGTAAAAATGGTGGAGGTCTCACATATATCTCCATTGTCATGAGAGTGGTACCAGGATATATCAAATGGATCTTCCATGGTTGATGATGACGAAGGATTACTGGAAGTAGAGATCATGTAAATGGTGTTAGTTGTGTCTGAGGAAGAAAGTAGAGGGTGGATCTCATCGAGGACAACAACGTCATACTCATGGGAGTGTTTTCAAAGGTTGTGAAGGAGTGAGTGATACTCAGGAAAGTCTGGGAAATGGTGAGAATAGTGACCATATAGGCCGCAAGCTACACAAAGATGGATGGTTTGCAATGACTTGGTTTTTACCATTGGTGGATGTGGGATGGTGACTACTGGGGTCTCGTTAGTCTCATCTATAATTTCCAAATGGGTGAGAAGGAGAGGCAAATCAGGAAATTTTTGTGTCGCATACCCTTGAACATCCCACAAATCACAAGTAGGAGATGGATGTGGTTCATAGTGGTTTTGGTTTCCTTGCCCCCAACCTTTTTTGGAGGAGGAGGGGAAGGAGCAGAGACAGGAGTAGTCGTTGGTGGAACCGGAGGTGGGTCTGACATCGTCTCAATAGGTTAGATGGGAGTCAACATGTCTTTGGGGGTGAGGGGCAGAGTAGGTGGATCGAGGTACCACACAGGAATTCCTAAAGTGAAATTAGAAAAGTTGAGAATAGCCATGACAGGATTTCTCATGATGTCGAATGTTGGAAAAAGGAAGGGAATGGTGTGGACTGGAATGAACCCCAATAATTCCCAGATGATTTTGGTTAGGGTTGCAACTGAGGTTGCAAGGAGGTCGAAACGTTATATAAAGTGATAGTGCACAAATCTGATATATTCATCGATGAAGGCAGAGGTGGTAAGGACAAAAAGGTATCTGTCATAGGAGCATTGGAAAACAAGACCGGGACAAAGGTAGATAAGCATGGAATGGAGATGCTATCAATTGTAGTGTCGATAGTGGGAAGGGTGCATTCTAGTGTGTCTAGCCCCTTCGGATCATAGTACGTCAGTTGCCCATTGGTCATGATCTTTCCATCATGGGGGCCCATCAAGAGTCGAAAGATGGTAGAGGCAATGGCTTGCATTGCATACATGTAACTACATCCTAGGAGGAGGTTGTAATCAAGTTGGGCGTTGAAAACCTCAATGTCAATCAACACTATTTTTCTGGATAAATCAATAGGGAGATTTGTGAGAACACCCTAGGGCTGAGCAGAGTGACCATCATAGGCACGAAGAGTGATGGTGGAAGGTTGAAGGGTGGGAGATCTATGTTTCTTCCAAACAAAGGTTGACATAACGTAGGTGGACACCCCCTCATCGATGATGCATCGATGGATCATCAAATTATGGATTGTAAATTGAACTTGGAAGGGATCAAATGATGGCATCCCGGGTTCTCCTTGATCTAGGTTGAAAGTGATCAATCAATAATCAAAGGGGTCTATGGCACCTAGCATGGATAACAACAATTTATGTTGCGAAGGACAAGTTTTAAGTACTTCTAGAGCGAACATGGTAGTGGGAGACTAAGACTATTTGTCAACAATACTGTATTTGAGCGCAACTCTGGGAGTGGCAATGTTTGCGATGTGACGCATAGAGAACCTCAAGAATTTGGCAATCACATATGTAGGGGGTATTGGCAAGTGAAAAGAAATGTCAGCATTGGAGGAGGTTGTTATACCTAAATCTCATCATCAACATGTGATGAGATCCCAAACTTCAGTGTTTCCCTCAATCCTAAATTATGAAGCAAGAACATTGGTCTAACCATCACATTTGTATATGAAAATACAGCACCGCTTCCACCCTTTAGTAAAAAAGAGGTACCTTCTTACGCACCACCTGTAATGTATTGGCAATAAGTGGTGGCATCGCCTTTAACGTTTAAAAAATGCATGGTTACAACTAAAACCCTTATGCCATAGTGAACAAGGAGCAGTGCCCTTGGAAAAAAGTGAAAAAGAGAGGTTCTCACAAACCTTCTCGAAAGACGGATTCGTGGCACCCTTATCCCCGATCGCTTGGGTCAGTTGGGCTTGGGATCCATATTTGTAGGATCTCCTATCCACCTCACTTATCAATTTCTCAACCATCCCTATCCATTGCAAGCCTATAAAAGTAGGCTCAATCTCCATGGTTGATGAGAGAGTAATGTTATGCTGTTGCTTTGATATTCTGGCCTAATTCATTCAAGAGACCTTAAGGGAGTAAGTTGGAGCTATAGGGCACAAGATGTTGGTTTTGTGAGAGAGCATATCAATACTAAGGAATAGGTTTGTAAACTCTTTCTTCATTTTATTAATTTAAAGTTGGTTCCTTTCCCATATACTTATGTTATAATATTGCATGTTATTGTCAGATTCCATAGTCATTGACATAGATCTATAGATGATGTTCTGGTATTTTTTATCTCTTGTATGTTTGATGTGATTGTGCAGGTATTTCCTTGGAGACCTTTTGCCATAAGAGAAGAACCACATCACTCCATCAAAGATTGCATTCCATGTGTTTATAGCTTCTAGGGAAATTCTTCCAACCTTATTGTGAACCATTTGTTCTGGATCTGAACCATTCAGACCAGAGGAACAACTTCTGTCCACAGAAGGTGCAAAATTCCTAGAAATAGAGGTAGATTTCATTGATGGGTCAGCGGTTTTCATGGTGGAACCATACTGGTTACGTCAAGTCTGGAAGTTGACATCAAAGAATAATGTCATGAGGTGATGGCCATGGGTTGGACTACAACAGTGGTTGTGGGGGCTTGTGGGGCCAAGGGCTAGGTTGCAACCATTCTTTGGTGTGGTAGGGGGTTTTGAAGCACCATAGGTGGAGGACCTGGTGGTGCTAGGTTTAATGGAGGTGGAGTGGTCATGTTCGGATAACGTTCAATATCATTTTGAAGTAGTTGTTGGACATGAGTCAATTGAGGGAGCCGGTGAGTGTAGTGGTTGTAGGTGTTACATATGGAACACAAATGGTTAGCCTGTTACAGTGGTTTCTTCCTAGGTCGAATGAGATTCTAGGGATTCTATGCAAGGGGTTTGGTGCCATTGTTCTTCGGAGGGTTTTCATGTTGGCCACCTCCTTGGGGTTGGTTGTTTCCTTGATTCCTACCTCTCTTGTTCTTTCCCTTCCCTTGTTGGTTATTGGGGGCGGGTTGGTTAGGGAGGTTATTCTTTGCGTATACCTATCCCATAGAAACATGAGGAGTTGGGGCTAGAGATAGATTCAATTACACAGGTGTTGCATAATAGACCGTAGTAGTTAGTGGAGCTGCAAATATGCCCATTTTTCCAGTACATGAGTGTGCCAAACAAGTCATTCCATGAATGTGAGGAGTTGGAGCGAAAGGCATGTAGAAAGGGGTGGATTTGGATTGAGCCGCTACACATGAGTAATCAAGGGCGTAACCTAGTTGGGAAACACTATGGGTGTTACCAAGATGGGGTGGAATCATGGGAGAGCCCTGATGCTAGTGAGGATGCTGGGTAATAGAGCCGATGACTCCATCAGCAACATGGGATGCCCCTAGTGTATCTCTATGTGAGGTGCCGGTACAAGGAGGATCATATATAATGGTATACAAGTAACCAGATAGGGTGTATATCAAATTGGACTACTGAGGCTTAAGGATGGATTCTTCTTCGATTTGAGGGTGCTTAGATGCAACATTTTTTAATATGGGGGAGGTAAGGTTTTGAGTAACTAATCTAGGAATATCCTATCTTCTAACTAAATCTTACACAAGATATGATGATGACACCATTCATGGATATGATTCATGATATGGGTAGATGTGTTCTATCAACAGGATAATAAGAACTCCACTCCCTCGTCATAATGAACGAGTAACTGGAAGTATTGAAGGAACATCGAAGATAAAGAGGAGAAGTCAAGGCAGGTAACATGAGGCAGTTCTATGTACCACTTGGCTACGACACTAGTGAGTGTGCATTGCAACAACATCAACCAGATGGAATCATCCACTATGTTGTTGGATGAACACCATAGGTGGAATGGCATAATATGATTTTGAGAATCCTCTCCTTCCTTACCATGAAACTTAGGGATATCTAAGGGAAGGTTGGTAGGCATAGGAGGCTATTGTGGGTGATGATGGATGGGGTCATTGGTTAATCATTCCAAATCAGGTAGGTTAAGACTAGCCATAAAAGGTAAGCTAGAACCGAGATTAGCTCAAGAAGGACTAGTTCCCGTGCATAACTAGGGGTGGATAAGGATGAATTCTGACAATAGGAAAAGTTGCTTATATGGTATTCAAAAATGACCTAGAAGTTCTAATGCCCCCATGCACAAATGGTGGAATGGTAGTGACAACAGTGGTTGGAATGGGACCACCACTAGTGGGTAGTGAACCAACAACAGTGTGTGCAGTGACAAGGGGCCCACTAGGACCAGGGACTATAGGCCCAATGGAAGGGATACCTGTGATGATAGTTTGAATGGACATGAGCCCACTACTAATGATCCCCCCTTGAAAGGGATAACCAGCCTAGATGGAGCCATGAAAATGGTGGGTTCAGACTGATATGAATCTGAATTAGACTCAGAGGCCATGTATGGCTTCGAAGGTGGTGAGTGACGTTGAACATGGCTCCTATGGTGACGGTTTAAGGAATCGAACTGGGGGGTGTTCCCCCTAATCCTATGTGAGTAGCGTGGTGGAGCTATGATGGTGTGATGGAGTGTTGTGTAATGAATAAAAACTCAAGAGTATCAATTGTAGGCTCAAAAATCCAACTACAGCCAAGTGTGTAGGATGAGAGCGTATGAAATGGCGGCTCACAAGACAACAAAAATCTCTAAAACCAAAATATGACAGTGGGTCATAGCAAGGCGAGTCTACAACAAAGAGGCCAAAAATACAACAAGAATCACTACCTATCAAATAAAAATGACTCACTAACGTATGGGGTATGAGTGCAAGCAAGCTCCTAACTACAAGATAAAATCCCCTCGCAAATCGTATCATCAACAGGGTGAGGAAATCCCAGCCAGACAATATGAAATGGAAGAAAAATATAGGCTAAGAGAATCCCACTATCGAGAAGGACCTCTGGGTAAAAGGGCCCTATAAAAATGGCAACTAGGCTACCTCATTCATGACACATCCATTCGGTTTACTACTACTCAAGGACTTTGTACCTCAATCCTCGGCTAGGTGATACGAGGAGGACTGCAAAGGGTTATCCGTCGATGCAAGATGGAATGTGGTATTCCATCTTGAATTATGGAACCCCTTCATTTGCAGCTTACTCCTGTAGAGCAAGGGGCCTCCCAACAAACTTGTTGTGACCATGTAAACAAGTACAAGAGGATTTTGATCCCCTAATGGACAACAACTATGTCTCAAGATGTAAGTGATAGAGGGGTGTTTTTTGGATGCCTATCCCCAAAGTCCTAAATTAGCTACAATATTGTTTTTTCCTTAATCGAGGTTACATTGTTGGTTGTATTAAGTTATTTTTAAGGATTTCTTGGTGTCATAAACCAAGATTTTCACTTACATGGTGTGAAATGTGTGCAACTGATGTGTATTCCAAACCCAACAATCCACGACAAAGATGTCCCAATATCACTGTCGAGATGCAAATATAATCCAGTAAAGAACATAAAATATGCTGCATAATAAAAGTTGTTTCTAGAAATAAAATGTACTTGAAACAAATGAACAGTAAAAGGAACTAATCAAATGTAGGAAACATGCATGGGGTCTCAACCATTAAGCTCAACTAGAACGACTCACAAAACAAGTAAGTGAGATCTCAAAAAATACCAAGGGCCTGCAAAAAGATAGGCTCTGGATAGAAAACAGGGTGGAACATTGTTTGGGACAGATAGGGGGCCTGAAACAGGAATATGAAGGACAAAAATAGACTAAAAAATTGCAGGTCACACCTATCAGTGAAATAGGCGCGTTTGGGATCACATAGAACATAGGAACAGTCACGATCTGAGCAAAAAAAATAGTCAACGAAATCAAGTCACGTAAAATAGAGGGTTAAGCATGATATGGATTTCTGATCCAGGTCACACATATCGGGATCAAAGGCATGACCTAGGCCATGCTTATCAGGAAAAAAAGCATGAGTGGGTCATGACTTTTGGCTGGATAAGTGTGACTCGACCCGAACATAATTTTTTTTGAAAAAATGGTTGTCGGCTAGGGCCAACGGGTAGGAACTAATGCAGTATTGGTCTGGATCTACCATGAGGGGGTCAAGTCCATGATGGATGATGGAAAAAGAGAGGAAAAAAACAATTAAAACTGCAAAAACAAAGATCTGTATGGATCAACTGAGTGGAGTCGGCAAAACTATAGTGGGGATTTCTTCCCGACTACATGTAGATGCACCAACCTTAGCTCGTCCATAGCATAAGGAAGAGTTAAACAATAAAAATTACAAAACAATAACAAGAAGAAATATTTTTTAAGGGTTTTAACATATATATCAAAAAACTAATGCAGAAAATAAAATAGACACGCCTTTCTAAAAATGGGCCACCATAGTCGTCCTTGGAAGTGGTTTCACAGCTCCATGGTTTGGTTCTCCAATCTTGTCCACAACTAGTTTTCAAGTGAGGGGAATAGATCCAAATGGGTACAAAGTGAACTCAACGTACACCATAGGAAATGGCATGGAAAAATATGGAAGGAAAAGTATGTGATGTGGCTGATGGAAAAATCGCAAAAAGCGATCCAAAAGTGCTTCTGGAATGACCAAAAAGTGTTTTGGGGAAGTCCTTCACAATTTATTTATAGTATGGTCCTAGGGATTTTTGATCCAAGGTAATGACCCATGGTATTTTATTGTCCATGGTATTTACCAGTGTTTTTTTTAGCCATTCTCTTTTTTTAGGGTTTTTTACCCTTTTTGGGAGATAGTGGGGATAAATCATAATAAACTTCTCATCATCCCTTCATTTATAGGAAGGAATAATGATGTTTTGGACCATTTTTTGTGGAAATACAATTGTGAAGGTAAAAAATGAGGGAAATATGGTGGGAATATGATGTATGTATATGGTTTATACCATGGAGAGCTAGGTGAACACTTTTTAGTCTTAACATATCCACCACCAAATCATATAAACCATTGCCACATGTTCAACCATATATGCCAACATATCTTATAAAACATTGCCGTATATTAAACCTTATTTGCAATAAACATGTTTCCAACCTACACCTTTGACACAACATATATCGTATCAAAATCATGTGGGAAGGGGAGAGGCCCATGCGTTTATCCCCGTGACCTCTAGCCCAAGGTTCCAATGAATTTACCACCACACTAAAGCCCATTCGTTGGGTGGTTTACGGTGGATTTTTCTTAAGAGTTTGCAGGAAGATATGGGGGGGAGGGCGTGCGACCCTATGAATTATGCCCCAAAACCACCCAAAGATACTATTAAAAACCATGTTTTATACAAGTACAGGGGGTGGGGGGGGGGTTCGTAGTTCAGAAAAAACACGGTATAGAAGCTACAATGCAGAGGATGATGAAACTCAACACGGGAATGGATATTGAGACATGTATAGGGCATAGATATCGAGGTGTACAGTGATTAATAGGCAAAAGTCCATACATTCTATACGATTTTGTATTTTGTGCAGGAAGAGTTTCTCAATTTGCATGCTAGAGGAGGCCTCAGGAAAACATGGTAGAGTTTATACTCATTTTTCTTGAAATTTCGAGAGGATTGTAATGGTACTATTTATTTTTTCTGGTAACTAATAGAAAATAGAAGCGGCACCAGAAACCCATTATTGTAAGATTTGAATAATTAATAACATCAACCTTCTCATTGGAAGTGGCTCGGAGATGTAGCCCAGGAGGGGTGAACTCCGTTATCATCTCTTGTCTTTCATTTTCATGGGTTGCATACTATTTATTTTCTTATATGTGCATGTTTAAGCATTTAAAATTCAGTTTTTAAAACCTTTTTATGATTTTTTAGCATACAAGTTCACATGAAATTTTTAATGGTTAAAAAATATTCTGAAATTTATGATCAAGTTTGGTATAAGAGCCGCTTAACCATTGCATTGTGAATTTGTGAATGTTAACAAAATCAAGGCTAAATCAAGGTGAAGGTGTTCTTGAGGAATTTAAACCTGATATTGGATGTGCACATTGAAGAAATAAAATGCTAGATGAAGAATACAGAGAAGAAGATGAGAAGGTCTTATGCAAGGATCTCTATGAGATGGTAGACAAAGTAGAAAAATGTTTTCAGATTATCAAGAGAGATCAGCAAAGAAGAGAATAAATAAGGGGAAAGAAAAGCATAATGATTTGGGAAAAGGAGGAGACACTTCTGTTCCTTCTCCTCCATATTCTTCTTCTTCTTCTTCTTCTTCTTCTTCTTCTTCTTTTGAAAGCTCCAATAATCCTTCTTCAAATCCAAAGAAACAACCTGAGAAGACTAAGTCCGATTTACCTTATCTGAAACTTGATATTAAGTTTGATTTTCCTATATATAATGGTGAACTTAATGCAGAAAATCTAGATGATTGGATCAAGCATTTGAGGTGTATTGCAAGATTCAGAATATTGCAGATGATAAAAAAAGATCTAGTTGGCTACTCTTCACCTTGGAGGAACCAGACTCATCTAGTGGGTGAGTAAGACACATGAAGACGTCCTTAAAAAAATTAAAATAATTTCCTAGTATGAATTTACTTCTGCGTAAAAATAATAATTGTATCCATTAAGATACATGCAACAAGCCATGATGGATTAGAAAAACTTAAGGCAAGGTAAAGGTTAAAATGTACAATAATACACTTAGGAATTCATAAAGAGAGATTTGATTTTGGGTATACCTCTTTACACTCAAGAAACTCTTCTAAATTTTATTGGAGTATTGCATAGTTATTTACATCATACAATACTTATGTTTAATCCTACTAACCTTGAGGTATGTGTGCAAGTTACCCACATTGAGTCCAAAGGGAAGAGTGTTCATGATATTTCTTCAGCTGAATCCAGTCAGTCAAAATAAGGGAAGGAAAAAGGGAAAGGTAAGCATAGAGATACAATGAGGAAAGGTGATGAGAGGCCTAAATTCTCACATTCTCAAAAGAAAGGGAACAAAGAGGCAAAGTGTTGGGTACTTCACCTAGAATTTAAATTGAAGTGGTTTAAGAATCAGAAAGGGAAGCAAAAGGCCACAATTATCATTGAAGACCTTGGACCAGACTCCAAGGATGAAAACAAAGATAACAATCACAGGTGTGAAAGGTAAAGTTATTGTTGGTAATGATTCTAACATTGGCTCTTCATGTGATTCTACTTATAAAGATCATGTCAGTTATAAGGATAAAAAAATTGAATGCATTGTTTCATATATTGGTGATTATGAACCAAACTAAAATCGACACACTCATAAATAGTGGATCTCGAGTTAATCTCATTTCAGAAGAACTAGTCAAGCAGTTGGGATTAACAACAAAACCACAGAAAAAACCTTATCCATTAGGATGGGTATGCAAAGATAAAAGATTACACGTAATAAAAAAATGTGACCTAAAGTTTGCAATAACATCTAAGTTTATAGATGAAGTTTAATTTGATGTGGTTCCACTAGATATCTGTGGAATTATGTTGGGTAGCCTGTATTTATATGATTGAAAAAAAATATTCTATAGAGAACATAGTCAATATCATTTTTTTAAGGAAGGAATTGAATACATAGTACATTTACATTGATTTAAAAATGAAAAATCATTGGGCACTACACAACAACGAAAAGGCTTGTTAACACAAGTCAGAATTTGACAGTTGTGTTTATGCAATGTAAGGAAGAAAAAAATCCTAAACATGAAAGGGAAGTGTCATTTCACCACAATAAACCTATTATGGTTTAGTGTTTCTTTGGTAATAAATAAGCATAATGTGGGTACAATATCTTTCAAATGTTTGATTTCGATATTCTTCTTCCTACTGATCAACAATTTATGGTTGGTTTCAACAAATTTGAATGAAAATTTGATTGAAAAAGGTATTAATGTACTTAACAATGTCATCGCAGTGTTTATTTTTGTTATTTTGAGTCAGATGTATAAGTTCTAAGAAGGATGGACAAATGATATGGGACAAGTGAGACTAACATGTCCCCACTTGAATTCTGGATGAAATTGTGATTTTGGTGGTCCAAAAGCTTCCTAGTGGGAAGGTTTGATCCAAGAGGATCTTCCATGATCGATTAGTAAATAAGTCTTCAAATAGAAAAAAAAATCATACTGCGGTAAAGAACTCGTCAGTGGTTTTATATTAACACTCATTTCGCGCAAAACAACC
This sequence comes from Pseudotsuga menziesii, assembly GCA_001517045.1. Taxonomy (NCBI): domain Eukaryota; kingdom Viridiplantae; phylum Streptophyta; class Pinopsida; order Pinales; family Pinaceae; genus Pseudotsuga; species Pseudotsuga menziesii. The sequence goes on along the minus strand of LPNX011037000.1, from coordinate 335,580 downwards.
TCCAAATGCAAAAGTTATTAAGGTTCAAAATTACGAAAAAAGGTTCAAAAATGGGTATTTGGGAAAAATGATAATGCAATGGTTCATTAATTTTTTTTTGAGTCTATGGGGATCAAAACCAAGAACTCCAAGCTTTCTAACACCTTCAGAAAGCCCTCCTAGACATCTTCCCTGCACATGTTCATTATAATCCATAGTGTAGAGGTTGTATATAAAGTTGAACTTGAGTTTAGTTTGAAAAGGGGGGCAGGGGTGGGCCGAGGGCTTATCCCTTAACCCCATGGTATACACCAATATCCCCTCCATATCTATATTAAACCATGTTATATTCCATGAAGATTAACCGCATGGTATACACCAATACCCCCTCCATATCTATATTAAACCATGTTATATTCCATGTAGATTATCCATAGTACATATATCCAAGACCAAATCATATAAATTGTTTCCACATGTTCAACCATATCCGCCACCATATCTTATAAAACATTCCCATATATTAAATCTTATTCGAAATAAACATTTTCCAGCCTATAAATTTGGCACAACATATATCGTATCAAAATCACACAGGTAGGGAAGAGGCTCGCAGGTCTTACCCCATGACCTCTACCCCAACGTTCCAATTGATTTACCACCACGCCAAAGACCATTTGTTGGGTGGTTTAAAATGGATTTTTCTTAAGAGTTTGTAGATGGATATTGGGGGGACCAAAAGGGAATGTGTCCCTCTTCCCCACGCTCTAAAACCACCCAAAACCACTATAAAAAACCACGATTAACGCAAATATGGGGGAGTTTGGAGTTCAGAAAAACACAGTACAAAAGCTATGGTGCAGAAGACGATCAAACTCAACGTAGGCATGAATCCTAAGATAGGTACAAAAAATAGATCCCAAGGAATAAAACCATTAATGATCATGGATCCCGAGGCATAAATATGTACAGTGTGTATTATTTTGTGTTTTGTGTAGGTATACTTTCTCGATTTGTGTGCCAGAGGAGGCCATAGGAAAACCTGGTCGAGTTTATACTCATTTTTCTTGAAATTCCGAGAGGATCGCAATGGTGTTGTCTATTTTTTCTGGAAACTGACAAAAAACAAAAGTGGTTACAAAAACCCATTATTGTAAGCTTTGAAGACTTAATAATATCGACGTTCTCATTGGAAGTTCTTGAAGACGTAGCCCAGGAGGGTTGAACTCCATTATCAACTCTTTTCTTTCATTTTGATGGTTTGCATACTATTTATTTGCTTATATGTGTATGTTTAAGCATTTATAATTCAATTTTTAAAGCTTGTTTATGCGTTTTTTAATATACAAGTTCACATGCAATTTTTAATGGTTAAAAAATATCTTGAAATTTCAGATCAAACATAAAAACCAAAATTTTGTGAAAGCTCTATGTTTAACCATATCTCTTGGGGTGCTATTCTCTAAAAAGATTGAGTTTAGCTCCAAGATTTTCCTAAAAAATTGTAAAAATCTTCCCATAAATAGTATCTTCTATTGAATATTATATTTTTTGGGAATACCATGTAATCTTACTATTTCTCTTATAAATACCCTTTCAATTTCAAGTTCCCACTAAGTAATTTTCATTGGAATAAAATGAGAATTTTTTTTTAATTCATCTACAAATACTAAGATGGAGTCATGCTTTTGTGACATTATCGGTAATCCCATTATAAAATCCATTGATATCACTTCCCATTTTGATTTAGGAATTGCATGCAGATATATAAAATTGATGTGTGTATATGCTCAATTTTTACCAACTGACTTTTAAGACATCTTGTTATATAATCAACTACATCTTTCTTCAATCTATTCGAAAAGAATAATGGCTTTAAATTTTCACGAATTTTATAGAGATTTAAATGTTCACTATTGCATGAATTCTAGGGGTATTTCCCAAATCTCATACAATAGACTACTTTATCCTTGGCCAGTTCCTCTCTATACAAGTGGAAAAACATTATATAAATGTCTCTTTCCACACATCCAACACCCCCTCTGAGGAGATTGCTTCTCACTCCATACTGTGTAAAAGTTTATCCACCACTCTATTGATTGTACTAAGTCCACTGATTTGGTGGTTTGCATGGTGGCCTTTGTCCTCCTAATGTATATGTACTCTTGGTTCATCTGTGTGCCCTGCTATTGGCCTTGATTCACTCTCCCACTAAAAAACTTGCCATTTCCCTCCTAACGTCGAAGGTTTAGATGATCTTATCTAACCATATCCCATAAGTTCCTCCTTATCCATAATATCCCTCTAAATTGCCTCATGAAAAGTACGAGGCATCAATATTCAATTTTTTGTTCTAATATTATAAATAAAACCATAGGAAAATTTATTAGCAAAAACTTTCTTTGTACTCAAATGAAATGTGTATCTCAATAGGTCTATAAACTAAGCCTCGTATTTTGGCACTATCTTGTTACCTTATCTTAATGAATTAAAATAATTTAATTGTCATTCAATGAACTCCTTTCCTAGGTAACATTCCCTAAAATTTTCTCAAACACCTCCTAGGACATGTTAGATACATTGATATCTAACTATGATAATAGACTCTTCCACCAAGGCAAGGCCCTTCCTTTCAGCTACAAGAAACCCATACACATTTTAATATTTAAAATGTAATGTCTCAGCGAAAAACAAATAGCCATGTTTTATAACCATACTTCAACTGCCTCTCCATCAATGAAGCCCTAAAATTATAAAAAAATAATCTTTTCTAGTTGTTTGTAAAAATTAGTATTTAGAAAGTTTTGCAATCCTTCTACATGAATCAAACCACCAACATCTTCCTTGTCCAAACTATTTGTTACGCCATTTAACATTCTTATATACTACTTTCTTATGCACTCTCCAAATGATTACAATAGCAATCATTTATACATATACAATTCTACAAACACTAGTATATATCGAAGCATTATATATAACCAGTGTAAATCCAAATCCTAGGCTCTATCAAGTGCCGAGATGGATCAAATCTCTCGAGGTGCAAACCTCTTCTTAGGTATCCATTGATTTGATTCAAACCAAAAGACACATCTTTTTATTTAAGGTCCACATATAATTTTATTATTATTAATATTTAATATTATTTAAGGGTGACATATAATATTTTTTATTATTTTTTATTTTGTTAGGAACGAACATTGCATCATTTCCCCACACATGGTTTTAAAACCATATGCACGGCCCTCCTACAATCATGGGTTGTTTAGGAGGCCTTGCACATGGTCTTAAAACCATTTGCAAGGCCCTCCTAAACCATGTACAATAAAACCACGGGTTGTTTAGGAGGCCTTGCACATGGTTTAAAAACCATGTTCAAAAGCCTCCTAAACCATGTACAATAAAACCATGGGTTGTTTAGAATGCATTGCACATGGTTTTAAAACCATGTGCAAGGCCAACATTTTTTGTGGATAATTCAATTTTTTGTTTTTTTCTTGACCCACATATTTTTTTTACGGATAATTACTTTTTTATTGTTTTGTTAGGTAGGAAGATTACAACATCTCCCCCATATTAGATTGTTTTTGTGGCCGACATTTATTTTGGCCTATTTGAAAATTTATTTTTTATTAATAAAAATAACCTTACAAAAGTGATATTATTTTTTATTTTGTGTTACAAAATTTCTCCCATAATATTCACTATCACTATTATTTTTTGTCGACATGTTACAAACGTTACATCACGTTACAAGATCTCTCCCATAATATTCACTATCACTATTATATTTTGCGAACATGTTACAAACGTTACTAACATTACATCACGTTACAAGATCTCTCTCATAATATTCACTATCACTATTATTTTTTGCCGACATGTTACAAACGTTACTAACGTTACATCACGTTACAAGATCTCCCCCATACTGGGCTGTAAAGCGCCTGTCAACGCAATGAATTCAACGATCCAATAATTAAAATATTGTAAGATTTATATTAACCATTAAAATTAATTACATTGGTTACCATAACATAGACTTGTACCATAACATGGACTATATAATTTGATACATTGTCGATAGGTCACATTACAACCCTTGTTTAGAAGTACTAGCAATGTAATAAACAATACCTACTTAGACTTTTGGGTGTTTCATACTTTGTGTTCCATTTTGAAATACAAGATATTTAATCCTTTATAAATTTCACGAATAAGATTACAATATAAAAATCTAAGTTTCTTATACATTTTATGAATAAGATTACAATATAAATTTCATGAATAAGATTGCAATATTTCTTATAGATCTAATTTTCTTTAATTGTTATCATGGCATTTCAACCATTGAGATCGTATCACAATTGACAATGATATCACTTATCTTATTTTAGTGGACTATATGCTGAGGTGTATAGTGATGAGGCATCCCATAGTGATAGGTTAAGTGATCCACATCATTTTATCAAATGAATGATTACAATCTGAATCTAAACTTTAGGTTATGATTAGACATAGACATTATCATGACAAATTGGTCTCTCGGATGTGAAGTAAAACAAACACATTTGGATCACGATTTAAATTGATAGTGGATATTCCCGTCACATATGCTATAGAACTAAGAAGGGTTTAACTTCTATTTCCTTTCTGCGTTTTATTTTGCATCTTCTTTGCATGAATTTTGCATCATGTTCATCCTTCTAACTTGCTTTTAGCACCCTTCCGTTGAAGTGGAAAATTTCCAAAAGTTCAAGTTTATTAAGGAAAGTGTCCAATCAGACCTTTTTCCATTTCAAATATTTATGATACTAAATCCTTTAGTCCGTGCATAAGCATGGCAATGGTAGTTTCCATGGTTTTAACTCTTGAACATGAAATGGAATATGCATCTGAATTAAATTCCCATAAATAGAAATTAACATGAGAAATAAATAGTTAATGAAAATAAATAAATATAAATAATCACAAAAATCAATTTGCTCTTTAATTAATGGTAGAAAATTATGGCCAATAAAAAACAAGTGGAATAAGCAACAAAGTTGCTTAGTACCTGCCTCCTAAGAAGAGATTGAAAATATATAGCAATAGGATAATTTTGCTATAAAAATATATGATAAAACAAATATAATTACAATTTGAAAGAAATTAAAACAAAAATGAATTAAAAAATGTCCATTTAAATACCATATAGGTTATTGCAATGTAGCATAAAACAATCATATTCAAGCTTCCTTACATACTTCTAGTAATATTCTTGACTTATGTTATAAAAATATGCAAGTTTCTTTATAGACTAGCATAAATAGGAAATGAGAAATAATAGCTTATAAGACTATAAATTAATATCATTGTTGTGAGAATAGTTTATTTATACTT
>LPNX011037000.1:274479-327937 GCA_001517045.1 Pseudotsuga menziesii | reverse complement strand
CTAATTATATCTATAGTGAAAACCTAAACATGTAATATGAATTGTATATTAGCTAGATGCCCAACTATTAGATGCTAGAGTTTATTAGGTGTTTGGAAGTGTTTATTAGGAGTTCTACTCTTACATGAGTGCACATTAGCTAGACTCCTAGATGCCAAATGAAATTGGACTAAGCATTAAGTGATTAGAGTTAAAGTTAAGCTAATAGTTGTAGAATCATGGGAGTTAAGCTAATAGTAATAGTTATCCAATATAACTGTGATTATAAAAGTTGAAGTTGAGATAATAGTTCTAGAATCATTGGAGTTAAGCTAATAATTTTATCTAATAATATATGGAGTTAAGCTCGTAGTTGTATCTAATATACTTATCACATGTTCATTAAGATATTTTTTATTTTTTGAAATTATTTATTATTAATTTTGGACGACAACAATAAAATCAATCTTGATAGTAGACTTGTCTTATTCTCGTTTAATTTTGGACAACACCCATAGAATCAATCCGGATAGTATATTTGTGTGTTCTCATAGGTAGATGAAAAAGCATAGATAGTATTCCACCCCAAAATTCTAACATATACACATCTTTAACGTAATAAATATCAAATAATTAAGATTAAAAAAAATATCTTATTAACGGATTCGGATTAAAAAAAGTTTTATATACTAAAACAAAAACCATTTTTTAATATAAAATATGAATTTTTTTTTTAATCTATTAAATCCATATAAATAAAGTGAGCATTATCCACTACACCACCTCTTATTTTTTTAATCTATTAAAACCTCTTATAAGATAAAGTGAACAATATCCACTACACCAGCTGAATATCAAACTCACTACAAACCTGAATATCAAACTCAGCAGACAAACAAAAACTTTAAAAACGAGTCTGCACACACACCCACCCACAACCAAATCAAATTCTATCTCAGCTTGTTAAACTATCATTCAAACCAAGTTTTTAAACTTTGTTCCCTATGGTAATCATAATATTGACATTTCAATGTTTTTCCACATTATTTTATATAGCACCTATCCTTCAAACTGAGTTTTTCAACTTTGTTCCTTACAATAATCATAACATTGACATCTTATTTTCCACATTATTATATATACTCACGAGGTTATCTTTAGGTTTCAATTAATCATAACATTGACATCTCATTATTTTCCACATTATTATATATTCACTAGGGTATCTTTAGGTTTCAATGGTGTATTAAGTTTAAGTTTTGAAATATTATTTTGTTTAACTTAAATTTGGTAAATATTACTCTGTTTAGAATTTAAAAATAATAATAATTAATATCAATTAAATCATATTAAAATTAATTTATTATTTTAATTATCATAATTTTGATATTTTTTAAAAATTTAATAGAATGAAAATGTTGCCTAAATAATATAGACGAGATAATGAATATATATATGATTCAATTTTAAATTACTTAAAAATTATAAAAAACAAAATTAACATAAAGCCATTTTATGTTATACTGCAAAAAATAACACTCATTAATTTCTTTTCTAGATATTTTTAATTAAAATAAGATCTTTAAATTTAAATTTTACATGATTTATTTAAAATAATAACATTTAATAAGGAGAATAATTCACTCATTCTCTTTCGAAACTATACCTGTGACAAATATTCGATAAATATATCGATATGATATATATATCTGAGACAGTATGTAGATAGAATATTATGAGATTCTAGTCTAAAATTCTATCCAGTTTCCCACTGATGGAGGTGCCACTGATTTTCCCAATCAGTGCGACATATCCATGTGTACAAATTGATTTCATTCTCAATGAATGGCGTGCGTTCGTTCGTTCGTTCCTTCCATCAATGGGCATTTAAAAGGAAGGAAACCAATATACCCTTCATAAAACTGGGATATGTAAAAGTTTGCATGTGGCTGAGAAGAAATAGTGAAGTGAGAGACAGAGACACGAGGCAATTCACAGTTTGAAGGGAGAGTGAAATGGTGAGGACAGATAAGAGCCTCACTTTCTACACATGGAGGATTCATTACACGTGGTGCAATTCATACTCATCTGTCTATCATCTCAAACCTATGAAGCATTAGCTACTTCTATGCACATTACTGTAATTCTATTGTATGGAAACGATAGCGTAGCAGGAAAATACACAGATTAATGTGTTTACTGTAAGTAGATTTGTCGATAATTCTTGTTTGGTTACATCGGTATTCTTATAATCATAGTGGTATTCACAAATAACATTAAATCCCACTGTAAAATCACCTGTCTATTATATCTCATTCATGTATATCTTGTGTGATCTGTATATATCATTCTGAATTCTGAATACATCCTGTTGCTGTATATATGCCGTTAGATTTTTGCATGCAGTTAGGTTTTTGAATTGAAGCAGGGTGGTGGCCCTGATGGGTGGGCTGTAAAATCATCTATCTTGTATGTAAACAATCCATTTCTGTGTAGTGTGTTCTGTGTGGATATATCACTGTGGGTTGTGAATTTACCATTCTGTGGCTCTATGTATGTAATCAGGTTATTGCATGCAGTTGTGTTTGTGGGTTGAAGCAAGGTGATTACCATGATGGGTGGGCTGAATTTGGGAGGAACCTACTTGGCAAGGTTCAAAAATAGACCAGATCATGTCCAGATACAGGCCAATTGCTCCAAATCCTGCTACAATTCCAGGTGAGTGCCATTCTAATTCAATTGTTGTGAATTCTCCCTCTGAAAAAGGAATTAATGGTGCTAAGAGAATTGCTCGCCATACTAGAACTCGCAAGAGAACCTCAGATTCGTCTAATGGGCAGAAGAGGGAAAGGGGTTCTGGCAATTCCGGTGGGTTCAGTTCTGAGAGAACGAGGGACTGGAATTGAGAAATTGGAACCTGTAGATAGGGCCATATTTGCGGGCCTCAATAGTAAATTATAATAATTTTTTTTATTGATCTTATTAATTATTATTAATTAGAGCTGAAAAAATAACGTTAACTTAAAACATATTTTTAACTTACCAGTAAATTTTATTAATGAATTGATTAAAATAATCCTGATAAGTTTTGACTAAAATAGTCATGATAATCCAGGATTCCAGTGGGGCCTTGCAGATAACACTCATCGTAGTAGCTTAAAATAAAATCGTAAATCGTTGATTAGTGTAGGAAAAACTGAGCATTAAAAAATCATAAATTTTTGAAAGAGATTTGTTTGGAAATTGTGACCGTCGTTATATTCACCAAAATTTGGTGTGCTGCGAATTATCACAGCATGGATATTGCAATTTTCAAATGGAAAGAAATGCATTTCTTTTATATAAAAATGGATTGTCGTGCAGCATTTGCGAGACCAATATTTTGGGACTAACACAAAATGAAGAGAGAATGTCGTGCGAGTGATGCGCTCAACATTAGAAGACACTGAACACTAGTGCTACTCTATGGCGCTAGTAGGTGAATGGTTACAGTTATAGGTAGCAATCGCAATGTTTTTTCTGCCACGAAAAGCCACGATGTCAAAAATATTGTATCTAGAACATTTTCTCAATGAGAATTGCGAGTACGATAAAAGATAACTAAAACGCCTTCTTTTTTTCGCGGATTTTCATTAAATCCGGTTAAAATTGTCTCCTGTCCAATTCTAAAATGATCCAAATCATTCAAACCTTCCAAATTGCAATTTGAACATTTAAATTTTTTATTATTAACATTGGCGAGGTTATTACTTTTCGATTACAGCTACTTCAACCAAACCTTTGAACATAGATTTAACTAACCAATTCGTTCAAAACTGCACTACTTGTATTGTGTTAGATATTTTTATCTCTGTTTTGCAGTTTGGACGGGTGCACTCTCACGCTCTTTAAACGCGTTACTGGAAAACGGAAGAACTGAAATGCGAGTCATAACAATAATGGTGTTTTTTCCACTAAATATGCGTTGACTTACTGAGCAATACATTATAATAGAGACAAGCTTACACTTATGGCTTTAGCATTGCCATCTAAATTCCAAATTAACAAGATTATGAATGTAGAAATCATTCATTTTTTCTTGTCTTTTGATGCATCAAAACTGCAATACCTAGCCAGGCTAGCAATAAAAACCAAATACAGTCATATGCATGATGCAAAAATTTACAAGGCTTTATTACCAAGCAGAACATGTCTTTAGGGAGTTTCCTTGTAATAACCATTTCCAGCAACATATTCTGCATTGCCAACGCTAGATCCCGCTTCGTAGCCATTACCGTTACCAAAACCGGTGATATAGCCACTACCATAACCTGAACGGTAGGCGCCATTGCTTTCCGATCGTCCACCATAGCCCGAGGCGTATTGTTCACCACCTTGCCCATAGCCACCATTAGAGCCACGCCAGTCAGAGCCAGATCCAGATCCAGAACCCGAACCATAAGCTGCACCACGGTAGCTAGAACCAGTGCCATAACCAATGCCGTTGCTAGAACTCTCTTTGTATGTGGCACCTGCGTCGTTCCCTACATTGTTTTGTGAATAGTACTCACCGGCTCTACCAGAACCGAAACGATAGTCGCTCCCAGCTTCTCTGTAGCCGTCTCCATTACTAGAACCAGCATGGTAAGCCTCGCTGTCGCCATATACATATCCATTACTGTTTCCCTGGCCTCAGTAGGTATCGTAGCCATTCCCCAAACCGGCCCCAAAAGAGTCATCCAAACTGGGATCGTTGCTGTTAGCTTAGCTTTCTCCGTACAGTTGGCTCCGATGGTACCACTTTCTATAACAGATGGCAATGGGATATAATTTTGATTTTTTTAATTTTATTATTATGACGTCATCTTGCCACATGTCAACTCAAATCCAGATACCAAATTCCAAAGTTTGCATCATCTTCTATCCACCAATCAGCTGTTTACAAAAATAGTTTTTTAACAAAATAATTTTTTTTTTTTACAAATCCCTAAGTCATACTTTGCAAAACAGATTTTAATTCTTTATAACTGCCTCAAAAGACACCAACTAATACCAAATTCAAAAGCAATCGATTACAATATACCTGCTGAGGCAGGTATAATAAGGTAAACCTATCATTGAATTGAAAGTTACGACTTTATATATATGTTAGCATTGTTAGAGAACAAAAGTAAGAGTAGACAATATATACATAAGTTATGTTATATATGCCTATATCTTACAATTATACCGGTATATTAACATATATAACAATCAATAATAGTAAACATATACTAGAAAGATGGCTAATAGGATTTTCAATTAAATTTACAACGCTAATCCAAAATAAAGGTGTGTGTAAGTTGATGAGGGTCTCTTTTGATACATTAGATGCAATAGAAAATGGAAAAAACAGGCATTCTTCAACTTACATGGATATTGTGAGAAACATACACAATGAATCTTGCGATAAGTAAAAAACATGAAATGTAGGAAATTGAATTGCGTTTCCAAATATATATATTTTTTATTGAAAAATGTTCTTAACTATCTAAAGTTTCATTTTTTTTAGCAACACTTTTTTTTTTGGGGACAAATTATAAGGTATATGTTTTTGTGGGTGCAACCTTTGAGTGCCTAAATGATGGAATCAACTTACAAAAAATGGTAGACATACAGAGAACAACTAGCATTAGTGCACCACTATTTTTCCATAATATTTAAAAAAAAATATCTAAGTGATCAAACCTCGAGAACAATACATCAAGTGTGGGCGCATCCTTTGAAGGTCTTAATACAATTATCTCAAAACGGTTTTTTAATAGCATGGAGAGGTTGGTTTCCTTTAGTGCACCATACACTTATTATTCAAAATAGTTGAGAAATAGAAGAGTTGTGGACAAAACACTAATAATGATTTCTTTTGACTCAAAGAGTCACAACACAAGAAAAATATATAGATTATTGTTAAATTTTACATATTTGAAATCTGTAGAAAAAACATATTTGTGTCTAAAATTTCATTAGAAATGATGGTGTGCAACATACAATAACCAACAACTAAACATGAGCATATTAAAAAATTTGATGTAATGCTCAATTAGCCATGGTTTATCATACTCCAAGGCATAGGAATGATGAATCCAAAGAAAATTCTAAAGTAGACACACGGACATAGGAATGCCACGCCAACACGTGCATAAGTTCGACTACAGTGGAAAGAAGCACACACATTTTGTTTGAATTCAATTTTTTTTGTGCCAAGCAAAATTGTGCATGTGTTGTAGTTTTGCAAAATGTGTTTGTGTTTTATAAAACTACAACCGTGCAGGATTTGTAATTTTACGATTTTATTATTTTACCGATTGTAATAGTTTTTTTATTATTTGTTGATTATAACATTAATGTATTGTTTTCCAATTATAACATTAAAAACAATTTGGGGTGATAAAGGGTTAAAGGTAGAGGGGGAAAGAGTGGTAAGGGGCCAGAGGTAGATAAAGGGGTTGGGGTGTTATGGGGTTAAAGGTAGAGAAAGGGGTCATGGGTGGTAAGGTGTTATAGGTAGAGAAAGGGGTGAGGGGTGTTAATGGGTTAGAGAGAGAGAAAGAGAGAGAGGTGTGAAGGAAGAGACATCAAGGGGTGTTAAGGGGTTAGATGTACAGAGGGGGAGGGGGGGGGCGTTTAAGGGGATGCCAACTTCCCAATAATGTTCTACCCTTATGTCGTGAAAAGGTTGAAGCTGTAAAGCAACAACTCTCTAGTATTGATCCTAAAGTTCTTCTGTTTATGTTTAAGATAAAGAACCTCTCAGTTCATGGGATGGAACATATGGATATTAACAGGATTTATACAAACTCTGTTTACGAGAAACTAAACTTGGAACTTCTCAAAGAAATGACAATGAATCCTTCATTTTACATTTGTTAGGAGAAAAACATTAATTTGTGATGAAACAATGTAGTAATTACATGTGGAGGCTTGGGTTTCCTATGGAAGACAAGTGTCGAGTGGAGGAGAGGAAATATATCGAAAATGGGGATATTACATTATATTTTCCAATGGGAGAATGACTTACAGGGAGGAAATCTGGCACATGTAGGAATCTATGCTTTTCTTCCCACATAAATAGTAACTTGATTTCCATTTATAATACATGCAGATTTGTTACTAGTTTTTATCAATAGAAAGTATCATTTTCAATAACAAGTGGAGCTAGGGAATATTTCATTGTGTTCCATTAGGTTTTTATTTAGCATTGCATACTCTGATAAGTGGTAATGTGCCTCTATCATTGAAAATTTGGCTCTTTATATGCCTTCCCTTTGAAAATCCTTGTTATCCACAAATAACGCAACTTAGAGATTCCATTTAGACCCAATTGAAAGCCGAGGAATTGATTCTATGTGACTTTAGATTTGGGGATAAACAATTTTGTAAACCAACAAAATCTTAGACATTACTCTTGGATTTTAAATGCATGATGGAGAAAGCAAGAGGACAAGGGTAGCAAAGTGACCATAGTCATCTTTTTTTTCGTAATGTACACATACTCCATCCTTACCTTGTTAAACACGATTTTTATAAAATCTTGAATTTTGTGGGCATGGTTCACTAGACAATATCCCCTCGATCATAAACTTTAATTTTCATTGGATCTCCTCTCTTCGAGAGATCGTAAGAAATTAGATTCCCTCTACTGTGATTTCAAAAACTTCCCCTTTAAGCATGAAGGAACCATGGCCATGGTCCCAACAATAAATAAATATCTAAAGCAATCCCTCTAAAACCCAAACCCCATACATTCAAGGTGCTAGACCAAACACATGTATTATCCATATTTCCTTTGTTGTCATCTCCTGACTTAAAACCATAGATCCTAAGTTGGAAAAAAAATCCAATGGTAGAAGCACTTCACATTTGGAGAAATACCAAAGCAAGATACCATGAAAAAGATAATATGTGTGTATGATAAGTATTTAACTCAACTGAATCAATTGGTACATTGTTGGAGCGTAGATAGTAAGGAGTTGGGTGGAGAATAAGACCCACACAATATACGAATTAGGGATACTATACCGAATCACATGGTACATGATGAGCTATCAACCAGTACTATGCTTGAGTTCAACAAGGCCCTAAAATAAAAGAAATATAAAATTTTAATAGAATAAGAAACCAAGATGGCCATTATAGGAGACTATTGAGATTAGGATACAACCACCCAGATAGTAGACCTATTAAAAGAGTATGAAGATCCTTTTGTTTCCATTTTCTCAGAAATGAAGGGGGATCACTAATTCTATGGGGGAGGTGAAAATTCAACTCAAAGAATGTGTTGATATAATAAATAAAATAACATACATATTGAACCACAAGTACAAAGAGAACGTTTGTACGGAATTAGACTCCTGGATGAGAGAATTATTTTTCTCATTGAAGGGTCCGAATGGATCATCCTAATGGCGGTCCAAGACAAAAAGAGAGGGGAAATCCATATTTCTATATACCTGAGGATCTTGAATGCAACATGTGTACATGAACCCTTCTCCACACCATCCATAGATGAAGTATTATGGAATGCGCGAGGAAAGGAATCGTATTCTTTCACTGATGGATTCTCTCGATATCATTATGTGTGCATAGCAGAGGAGGATCAAAAGAAGACCACCTTTGCTATATAATGAGTTTCAGTTATAGTACATACCTGATGTGTAACTTTTGTAAGATATTTGTAACCATGGATTGTATGTGTGAAATTACAAAATCGTTAACTTATTCAAAGAAAAATACTTTATAATTGCAACTTTAAATAAGAGAAAATAATCGACAGTATGTTGCAAATAAAACATAGGTACATAATTTTTTTTTCGCACAACATATGATAATGGAGTTCGACTCAAAAGGATTACATCTTTGGGTCCTTACTTCTAATGGGAATATTTCAATTCCATATTCAAATGTTGTATAATTACGTTAAATTTGGAACTTATCTGAGTTTTGTTGGACTTAATATTTGCATGTGAAAAATGCCAAAGAATCTTAGAATTCTACCAAGAAGTCTTGTCACCCTCACAATACATCAAGTATGGAACTAAGAACTTGACCCAACTTACAATTTAGGAAATAATTAACAAATTCCCATTTACTAGTTTATGGGATTCTATAGAGTTTCAATCTTGTAAAATCAAAACCCAAAAACATAATCAAAAGAACAACGTGAATAACTATACCCAAGCGCAAAATTCCCGTTGTTATTCATTTTCCATTTTGTGCATATTCATCATCTTGAACTTCTATTCATCTGCTTCGCAAATTAAAACAAAACTCCATCAACCTTAATACGCTATCCACTTCTTGTCCCTGCCCATTCCCAAACTCTTATTTAAATAGCAACACCAAGTTGGTTTTTTTGGATTTGCAGATAATGTTTAGATCTATGAGTTAAGTTCCTCATTCGGAACAAAATCTAATTTAATGCTCTAATTATTCATTAAGATGAGATCCAATATTGAATACATGATTATGTTCATGAAGGGATAATATAGTGTAGCATCGACGTTAAGTGAAAGTAGTAGAGACAAGGGTAGAGACAACTCCAAAGGTAGCTATAGTTGATTTTGGTTTAAAAACCAAATCCATGTGTTAGCACCATATTCAAATTTTTTTTATTATAGGAGGTGTTTGGGGAAAGACCTTATCGGAAATTATTGGGAAGGAATCCTCGGAGTTTGAAGGGGTATTGAAGGAATCTGTGGAGTGGAATTCTACCTCTAGAACAAGCAACAGCAGAAATGAGGTAAAGGACAGTGTAAATTGACGACCTCGATTTGAAATGATAAATATTAACGGTAGAAAGGCATTTGGTGGATCAAAGATGCAAGGAAAAATGCGGTTGTTGGATGTGCAGAGTGCGTTAAATGGGAACCATAATGGAAGGTTGATATTGATATAAAGACAAATCAATGGCACCAAAGCATTCCATGCAATGGACATGCTCGACCAAAATCACTTTTCTAAATCACGAAATGTGCTAAAGCGAGAAATGATTGGAATGATGAGGAAAAGGCAAGGATAGATCTATGGTCATGGTTCATTTCACGATTTGAACTAGCGTGGACGGGGTCAGGATCTCAATTCATGAAAAGTGGTAGGTTCCGCTACGATAGATGGTTGCGAGGAGAGGTCGATCTTGATCGACGGATAAGAAGCATAACATGATTTAGAGTTGCTCACTAGATCAAGGAAGGAGGAATCGATGGAATGTTAAAGTTTTCAGACATGAATGGCCTCGATGATGGTAATTTGGAGATCGACGGTGGAGGTCGATTTTCCCAAATTAAGTTGCACATACTAGTAGTGAGAAAAAATTTGACATAAAGGACCTTGCATATCCAAGGCTCATATTGCAAGGAGAAAGGATCTACGGTGTAGGATGCATAGAAAAGGCACGAAGATTACGCAGTATAGAAAACTATAAACATGTCTACATGGAGTTGGAAAGGTTTGTCTTTTCCAGAGCCTCGATATTAACGAACACCCCAACTACATACAGAGTTTCAGTGCGGATGGACCAGAATACTGTATTAGGGAAACAAGGTAGGCCCCTGATACTCCCTCACTACTATTGAAAATGGAAAAAATAGGAGAAATAGAAGTGGTAGATGTAAGGGATAATGCGGAATCGGGGGTCACATGTTGGAGGGAAGAAGAAAGTATCGTGGATGAGAACGCTGAGATTTTTGATACCATTCTATTGGGAGAAACCATTGAAGCTGCTAGGGGTAAAATGGAATTCCTTAAGGACCAGGGTAGCGATACTTGTGGTGTTTTTAAATCATTTTTCCATTTTTTCTCTGTTAACCAGACCCCCCATTGCCCTGAGTTTGTTGAGTGGTGTGCATACAATTTTTCTACCACCGAAGGGGTCATTATGAATAGGTCCAAATACAAAATCATCTACTCAGTTTAGGCTCATGTCATCCGTAAAAATCTCCATGTCCCAAAAGAGTCTGTCCACATATCCAAAAGATACAGAGAAGAGAGTATTGTACATTTTTTCAGAGAGTCTACTGTTGATAATAGAGAATATTTTTTGAGGTCTTATTCAAAACCTAATCGTGAAGTCATCAGTCTGTCTTATCCCATTGAACTTATTCAATTCAATGAAGAAAATCAGTGGTGCATAGCCCTAGCTAGTTAGTTTCTAGGTCTAGATACTAATGGTTATATCACAGAGTCATTGTTGAGTCTAGTGTTTGTTTTGAGTACCTGTCCTATCGAACCTGAATTGCAAGGGTAATCCTTTTAGTCCTCTTGTGTTAAATTAACATTCATTCTTAGTTAGATAATTTCCACGGCACCAAAGTATTCAGATTCTAGTCATTTTTGTTGAGAATGTTTTTATCTTATAACGAAGAATATTTGCAAGTGCCTGAGCTAGACATCATTGCTGACACGACCAAAGAATACTGTAAATTGATGAACTCTTTTATGGCTGAAATATACAACATTTTATTTCAAGAAAGGTTACCCAGGGTATTTCCTAATATGAGACAAATACTGTTGTTGTCTCATAGCAAGATGATAGGAGACTGGTTCCTGGTAGAATTTGGAACAATCATAATGCTATATAGTTTTGTGCATTATCCTTACATCTTGCAAGGATTTCTAACTGCCAGGATTTTCTTCTTGGAATTAATCAGGAAAAGACTCACTGTTGAAGAAGAACACTTTTTGAATTCTAGGAAGGGCTCAAATATTAGTTTCCCTCGGGAGGTGGGGTCATACACGGTCAAGAATAGGGTTTCTTTGCCACTGGTTGGTAACTTACTCAAAGACATGGGATTCTCTCTCGAACAGGCTATAAATTATGACCCACATAAAGTAATTTCCAAAAGGAGGAAGGCTCACAAGAGTAAGCCTTTTGAGCACACTAAAATACCCAGGTTTAGAGAAGTGACCAATTGGGATGATTTCCCTAACCCTACCACGATGGATATCAACATAGGATCAAGCTCGGTATCACCCCTTCCATGGGACATTTCTTCCCAAATGGAGCTGTCCAAAGTAGTTGCAATGGCTCGGAATTCGTGATCATTGGTCAGTTACTCAGGGAGTTCAATGAAAAGAGGAATTTTAGGAACCCATGGAAGCTAATGAGGTAGATACTACCAGCATGCCCAAAAAGCAGAAAATAGAAAAAGAACAATAGTTAGTGTAGTTTAAGAGGAGCAATACGAAGGGGAAAATGAAGAAGAAAAATGTGAAAGACAAATAGAAACAAGAAGAGCCCGAAAAAACCAAGTTAGAGATATAGGAGTATGTGTGTGTTTGATGGACAAACTCCAAACAAGCATGCCTCTAAAGAGGATTGACTGGACTCTTACCGAGAAAGGGATAATAAGAATTTTAATCAGACAGCGAAGTTGTATAATGAAGTAATACAGTTTCGCTGCCCAAATGTGGCATTGAAGACCATGAGGGATCATGCTACAGGGACCCTTAGCCTAGCCTTGACAGTAGGAAACAAAGTTTCAGAGGTTAATGTGAACCTTGAAAATGTTTCCACTACTGATATAATACACCTTAACAGAGATACCAGTGACATCTTGAATACTAGATTACTAAAAGCCACATTGCAGATATCCAAGATGGAGGAAAGTAAAAAAAAAATCTAGACCTTTTGAGGAAGGTAAGAGTAAAAAACAAGGCCCTCAAGATCCAAATTAACAATTTGGAGAAATCATTAGAAATATATGGACTAGCATATAAGGGATATTTAGCTCAAATATTTCTAGACGAGAAAGAAAAAGAGATCCAAGTACTAAAAAGGAAGTTGAAAATCCCTTCCACCCAGCTCATTCAAACAACTCAGTTGGTTGAATTTGAAAAATAGAAGGAGACATTGAACACTGGGCTTACAAATTGCAAGGCCAAGCTGTTGAATCTTGAGGAGAAGGAAAGGAAGTGTGAACTGGATACCAAGGTTTTGAAGGAGAGCGAAAAATAATTAAGGCTTCGCTAGCAACAAAGGAAAAAGAGCTTTAGGAAAAATGCATAGATATTGCAATTCAACCAATAGATGTAGCTGGAGAAGTAGACACTAGTTCTCTTTGTAAGGAGATGTCCCAAATATGCCTGAAAGATACAAAGTTACTAAGTTAAAGCAGCATATTAAGGAGTTAGAGGAGGAAAAATAAAAGGAGGAACAAGAAAAGGAAAAGATAGAGGATAAATGTAAAGGATTGACACAACAAAACACCAAATTAAGTGAGCAGGTGATTGGTAATATGGCCTTACAAGGTGATAGACATTTGATTTGGGATCAAATGATTGCAGAAGCTAACAAGTTCAAACCTTATATAGATTTCATCGTAGATCAGGAAAATGCTTTGACAGAGGCCAAGAAAAAGGTTTCGACAGTACTGGGAGAAGTGCAGAGAAGACCCGCATAGATAGCAAAAAATGTTGTTGATTGTCTAAGCACCTTGTCAGATGATCTAGCCAACCGGTATAATATCCAAAATACAGTTGCTATCATCTCTGACGCTAGAAAGGTAATTACGAAACATAGGGTGCTGGAAACTGTCCAGGCAAAAATTGGCATTATTGATCACAAGGTCAAGGAGGTTATCAAGCTATTTCAACCCATGGTAGAAATAGGGATTCCTTTATTTTGGGAAGAAAAGGGACACTTATTGTCTCAGAAATATTATCTGGAGCGATTGGTTAGTTTTCGATCAAACAATAGCAAGTTCCGAGACATGCAACAATCCTTGTTAGGAAGGACCATTTTTTATAAGTTGGCCAATGAATTCGAACTGCTGTTTTATTTTAAAGCCACCTGTGCCAAAGCACCCGAGGCATCATAGAAAGAAACTATGGAATGAAAGTACAGGCACTTGACATGGTTGTCACAACTTTTCCTCGTCCTGATCAATGGAGGTCAATTCAGCAATACAGGTCAAACAAGTTTAGGATGCAACCATAGAGGTAGAAATGACGGTGATGTAGGAAATTTTCTCCATGGACACACCCCTTTGACGATCATCTCTCCCATAACTTTGTACAGCTATCACCAGTCGGAGGATACATAAAAGGCTCTTGCGCATATTTTCTCCCACATTCCATAGTTCATTTTTAAGTTCTATGTAAATCATGGCAGATACACCAAATTCCAGTTTGTTAGAAGATGTTCTTTAGTTCTAACAAATTTTGATTCCCGAATGTCGGTTTAGGAAGTCCAAAAAAATACTATAAATGTACCTCCTGAAGAAGGAGAAAAGGGTTGGAACCGATGTAACTTTGTGTTGTATGCTTTCAAGAGATTTCTAATAAAGTTGCAGAGCTGAAGTTAGTGTTTTTCACAGGGATTTATGTGTTGTTTGTGTTACAGTCTGTTGCTTCCTATCTCATGTGAATGTTTTCCAGTTTATCTTCCACATTATGTTTTCTTTAATATCTGAAATAAGTGTATAACAATTTGGAATTCATACATACTATGCTCCATCTATTTTTTAGATATCCACTAAAGTTTTCTTCTAAAGTTAATACATAATTCATTATTTAATGCTCTATGTTAATGCTTTGTTTTTGCTCTTCCTTTTCCACCAAACAATTATAATTTGACTACGACTAAATGTCTATCTTTCCTTTGTCTTAAAATCACCTGCATAAGTTTTGTTTATTTTAGTTACACATCTTGACTCCATTGCCCAATGGTTCTATGTTCTGTTTCAACCACCCTTACAAACAATTCATATTTTCACTTGTACATATCTGGAATTGTTAATATTTGGTGAGAGATCTCTCTCGAAAGACCAGAAGGCCAGTTCTCTCTTCGAAAGTGGTTCTGTTGTTACCTAGGAACGAGCCTTCACAACCTCTGGTTCTTTTCTAGTGCTAACACCATGGTCGTTAAAATCCAAATTAATTCATGGTCATTGATATAGATATTCCAATTATGTTGGATCATCCATTTGAAATATGCCATCGCGATCCTAACTATTTTGGTTACAATGATGTCAATCCAAATGGGTTGATTCAAATGTTCCAATTAAAACTTATCTGATGTGGACATGTTCTAATTCCAAGTGTAAGATGTCAACCGGTTTTGACATTGATGTCGGATATCGGAACTATAAACACAACTTCCCAAAATATCCTTTGACGCTCGACTCCGGACCTTCCATCCGTTCCAATGCTAGTGTTGCAAGTCGAAAGTTGGTAGTTGGCATGGGCTCAACATTGACTATCTTTTCTTCTCCTGAATTTTGATTTCGGCCTAATCTGATTAAAAAATAAGAAATATACTATTCTTTTGCATGCCACATGTAAAAAGGTAATTGATACAAATGTCAAAATTCAAATTGTGATAACTTCCACATCCAAAGTCCAAATTTGACAAAATGGGTATCACTTGAAATATTCATTAATCTATATACAACTATGTATTTCCAATAAACACTTGAATACTTTAAATTTTTCATTCATTCCACTTATATCAAACCTCCCCACTAGAAATATTTTGGAATTCCAAAAGATGGGATTATTCTGAAAATAAGTGGTTGCATTGTTGCCTCACTTTCCTAGTGTCTATTAAGTTTTTCATATGCTAGAATAGATTCAATAGTATTCAATTCAAAATCACATGAAAATGTATAAAATACAATCCTGAAAATAGTTGTTCTCCTCCTTCTGTTTAGTCTCTCTCTCTGCTATGCGCTACACAAGTTAGTGAGTTTGTGTGTTTAAATAAGAACCATAGCTCCTATATTTATACTAATTGTCAATTGACTTTTTTCACTAGACAAGTCAGTCCCAATAAACTATATGGGCCGACTTTACCTAGGAATAATCAAAACAATATATTATATTATTAATTTGGGTACTCAATACCCGACACAAGAGGAGGCTTTACCTCATGAATCTATGATGACCAAATAAAATACTAACACTCCGTCGGAGGAATAACAAAATCTTCCTAGGGTTATATCAGTAAAATACATTTAGAATATCCTTGGAAGTTACAATATTTCAACACTCCCCCTTAAGAAGAAGTTTATTCTACTAACGAAATCATCATAGACTATACGAGAACAAAGAGAAAATTACAACAATACATTGAGGAACTACATCTATAAATCACAGAAGGTTTTTCTGCATCACATGATCACTATTGAATTGAATACTATACATGTTCGTGTGATTTTGAATTGAATACATGTTCGTGTGATTTTTTCTTCGCACAACACATGATAATGGAGTTCGACTCAAAAGGATTACATCTTTGGGTCCTTACTTCTAATGGGAATATTTCAATTCGATATTCAAAATGTTGTATAATTACGTTAAATTTGGAACTTATCTGAGTTTTGTTGGACTTAATATTTGCATGTGAAAAATGCCAAAGAATCTTAGACTTCTACCAAGAAGTCTTTTCACCCTCACAATACCTCAAGTATGGAACTAAGAACTTGAACCAACTTACAATTTAGGAAATAATTAACAAATTCCCATTTACCAGTTTACGGGATTCTATAGTTTTTCAATCTTGTAAAATAAAAACCCAAAAACATAATCAAAAGGACAACGTGAATAACTATACCCAAGTGCAAAATTCCCGTTGTTATTCATTTTTCATTTTGTGCATATTCATCATCTTGAACTTCTATTCATCTGCATTGCAAATTCAAACAAAACTGCATCAACCTTAATATGCTATCCACTTCTTGTCCTTGACCATTCCCAAACTCTTATTTAAATAGTAGCACCAAGATGGTTTTTTTGGATTCGCAGATAATGTCTAGATCTATGAGTTAAGTTCCTGATTCAGAACAAAATATGATTTAATGCTCTAATTATTCATTAAGATGAGATCCAATATTGAATACATTATTAGGAGCATGAAGGGATAATATAGTGTAGCATCGACGTTAAGTAAAAGTAGTAGAGACAAGAGTAGAGACAACTCCAAAGGCAGGTGTAGTTGATTTTGGTTAAAAAACCAAATCCATGTGTTAGCACCATATTCGAAATTTTTTTATTATAGGAGGTGTTTGGGGAAATACCTTATTGGAAATTATTGGGAAGGAATCCTCGGAGTTTGAAGGGGTATTGAAGGAATCTATGGAGTGGAATTCTACCCCTAGAACAAGCAACAACAGAAACGAGGTAAAAGGCAGCGTAAATCGACGACCTCGATTTGAAATGATAAATATTAACGGTAGAAAGGAATTTGGTGGATCAAATATGCAAGGAAAAATGCGGTCATTGGATGTGCAGAGTGCGTTAAATGGGAACCATAATGGAAGGTTGATATTGATATAAAGACAAATCAATGGCACCAAAGCATTCCATGCAATGAACATGCTCGACCAAAATCACTTTTCCAAGTCACGAAATGTGCTAAAGGGAGAAATGATCGGAATGCTGAGGAAAAGGCAGGGATAGATCTATGGTCATGGTTCATTTCACGATTTGAACTAGCGTGGACGGGGTCAGGATCTCAATTCATGAAAAGTGGTAGGTTCTGCTACGATAGATGGTTGCGAGGAGAGGTCGATCTTGATCGACGGATAAGAAGCATACCATGATTTAGAGTTGCTCACTAGATCAAGGAAGGAGGAATCGATGGAATGTTAAAGTTTTCTGACATGAATGGCCTCGATGACGGTAATTTGGAGATTGACGGCGGAGGTCGATTTTCCCAAATTAAGTTGCACATAATAGTAGTGAGAAAAACTCTGACATAAAGGACCTCGCATATCCAAGGCTCATATTGCAAGGAGAAAGGATCTACGGTGTAGGCTGCATAGAAAAGGCACGAAGATTACGCAGTATAGAAAACTATAAACATGTCTACGTGGAGTTGGAAAGGTTTGTCTTTTCCAGAGCCTCGATATTAACGAATGCCCCAACTACATACAGAGTACCAGTGTGGACGGACTAGAATACTGTATTAGGGAAACAAGGTAGGCCCCTGATACTCCCTCACTACTATTGAAAATGGAAAAAGTAGGAGAAATAGAAGTGGTAGATGTAAGGGATAATGCAGAATCGGGGGTCACATGTTGGAGGGAAGAAGAAATTATCGTGGATGAGAACCCTAATATTTTTGATACCATTCTATTGGGAGAAACCATTGAAGCTGCTAGGGGTAAAATGGAATTCCTTAATGACCAGGGTAGCGATACTTGTGGTGTTTTTAAATCATTTTTCCATTTTTCCTCTGTTAACCAGACCCCCCATTGCCCTAAGTTTGTTGAGTGGTGTGCATACAATTTTTCTGCCACTAAAGGGGTCATTATGAATAGGTCCAAATACAAAATCATTTGCTCAGTTCAGGCTCATGTCATTCGTAAAACTCTCCCTGTCCCAAAAGAGTTTGTCCACATATCCCAAAGATACCGAGAAGAGAGTATCATACATTTTTTCAGAGAGTCTACTGTTGATAATAGAGAATATTTTTTGAGGTCTTATTCAAAACCTAATGGTGAAGTCATCAGTCTGTCTTACCCCATTAAACTTATTCAATTTAATGAAGAAAATCAGTGGTGCATAACCCTAGCTAGTCAGTTTCTAGGTCTAGATACTAATGGTTATATCAGAGTCATTGTTGAGTCTAGTGTTTGTTTTGAGTACCTGTCCTATCGAACCTGAATTGCCAGGGTAATCCTTTGAGTCCTATTGTCTTAAATTAACATTCATTCTTAGTTAGATAATTTCCACGGCACCAAAGTATTCAGATTCTAGTCCTTTTTGTTGAGAATGTTTTTATCTTATAATGAAGAATATTTGCAAGTGCCTGAGCTATACATCACTGCTGACATGACCAAAGACTACTGTAAATTGATGAACTCTTTTACGGCCAAAATATACAACATTTTATTTCAAGAAAGGTTACCCAGGGTATTTCCTAATATGAGACAAATACTGTAGTTGTCTCATAGTAAGATGATAGGAGACTGGTTCCTGGTAGAATTTGGAACAATCATAACACTATATAGTTTTGTGCATTAGCCTTACATCCTGCCAGGATTTCTAACTACCAGGGTTTTCTCCTTGGAATTAATCAGGCAAAGACTCATTGTTGAAGAAGAACACTTTTTGAATTCTAGGAAGGGCTCAAATATTACTTTCCCTCGGGAGGTGGGGCCATACACGGTCAAGAACAGGGTTTCTTTGCCACTGGTTGGTAACTTACTCAAAGACATGGGATTCTCTCTCGAACAGGCTATAAATTACAACCCACATCAAGTAATTTCCAAAAGGAGGAAGGTTCACAAGAGTAAGCCTTTTGAGCACACTGAAATACCCAGGCTTAGAGAAGCGACCAATTGGGATGATTTCCCTAACCCTACCACGATGGATATCAACATAGAATCAAGCTCTATCTCACCCCTTCCATGGGGCATTTCTCCCCAAATGGAGCTGTCCAAAGTAGTTGCAATGGCTGGGAATTCCTAATCGTTGGTCAGTTACTCAGGGAGTTCAATGAAAAGAGGAATTTCGGAACCCATGGAGGCTAATGAGGTAGATACTACCAGCATGCCCAAAAAGAAGAACATAGAAAAAGAACAATAGTTAGTGTAGTTTAAGAGGAGCAATACGAAGGGGAAAATGAAGAAGAAAAATGTGAAAGAAAAATAGAAACAAGAAGAGGCCGAAACAACCAAGTTAGAGATATAGGAGTATGTGTGTGTTTGATGGACAAAATCCAAACAAGAATTCCTCTAAAGAGGATTGAATGGACTCTTACCGAGAAAGGGCTAATAAATTTTTTAATGAGATAGAGAAGCTGTATAATGAAGTAATACAGTTTTGCTACCCAAATGTGGCATTGAAGACCGTGAGGGATCATGCTACAGAGACCCTTAGCCTAGCCTTGATAGTAGGAAACAAAGTGTCAAAGGTTAATGTGAACCTTGAAAAGGTTTCTACTACTGATATAATACACCTTAACCGAGAGACCAGTGACATCTTGAATACTAGATTACTGAAAGCCACACTGCAGATATCCAAGCTGGAGGCAAGTAAAACAAAAACTCTAGACCTTTTGAGGAAGGTAAGAGTAAAAAACAAGGCCCTCAAGATCCAAATTAACAATTTGCAGAATGAATCATTACAAATAGATGGACTAGCATATAAGGGATATTTAGCTCAAATATTGCTGGACGAGAAAGAAAAAGAGATCCAAGTACTAAAAAGGAAGTTGAAAATCCCTTCCACCCAGCTCATTCAAACAACTCAGTTGGTTGAATTTGAAAAAGAGAAGGAGACATTGAACATTGAGCTTACAGATTGCAAGGCCAAGCTACTGAATCTCGAGGAGAAGGAAAGGAAGTGGGAATTGGATACCAAGCTTTTGAAGGAGAGCGAAAAATAATTAAAGGCTTCGCTAGCAACAAAGGAAAAATGCACAGAGATTGCAATTCAACCAATAAATGTAGCTGGAGAAGTAGACACCAGTTCTCTTTCTAAGGTGATGTCCCAAATAGGCCTGAAAGATACAAAGGTACTAAGTTAAAGCAACATATTAAGGAGTTAGAGGAGGAAAAATCAAAGGAGGAACAAGAAAAGGAAAATATAGAGGAGAAATGTCAAGGATTGACACAACAAAACACCAAATTAAGCCAACAGGTGATCGGTAATATGGAATTAGAAGGTGATAGACATTTGATCTAGGATCAAATGATTGCAGAAGCTAACAATGTCAAACCTTATATAGATTTCATCGTAGATCAGGAAAATGCTTTGATAGAGGCCAAGAAAAAGGTTTCGACAGTACTGGGAGAAGTGCAGAGAAGACCCTTAGAGATAGATAGCAAAAAATGTTGTTGATTTTCCAAGCACCTTGTCAGATGATCTAGCCAACTGGTATAATATCCAAAACAGATTTGCTATCATCTCTGACGCTAGAAAGGTAATTACGAAACATAGGGTGCTGGACACTGTCTAGACCAAAATTGGCATTATTGATCACAAGGTCAAGGAGGTTATCAAGTTATTTAAACCCATGGTAGAAATAGGGATTCCTTTCTTTCGGGGAAAAAAGGGACACTTATTGTCTCAGAAAGATTATCTGGAGCGATTGGTTAGTTTCCAATCAAGCAAAAGCAAGTTCCGAGACATGCAGCAATCCTTGTCAGGAAGGACCATTTTTTATAAGTTGGCCAATGAATTTGAACTGCTGTTTGATTTTAAAGACACCTGTTCCAAAGCACCCGAGGCATCATACAAGGAAACTATGGAACTCAAAGTACAGGCACTTGACATGGTTGTCGCGACTTTTCCTGGTCCTGATCAATGGAGGTCAATTCAAGAATACAGGTCAAACAAGTTTAGGATGAAACCATAGAGGTAGAAATGATGGTGATGTAGGAAATTTTCTCCATGGACACACCCCTTTGACGGTCATCTCTCCCAGAACTTTGTACAGCTATCACCAGTCGGAGGATACATAAAAGGCTCTTGTGCATATTTTCTCCCGCATTCCACAGTTCACTTTTCAATTCTATGTAAATCATGGCAGATACACCAAATTCGAGTTTGTTACAAGATGTTCTTTAGTTGTAACAAATTTTGATTCCCAAATGTCGGTTTAGGAAGTCCAAAAAAATACTATAAATGTACCTCCTGAAGAAGAAGAAAAGGGTTGGAACCGATGTAACTTTGTGTTGTATGCTTTCAAGATATTTCTAATAAAGTTGCAGAGCTGAAGTTAGTGTTTTTCACAGGGATTTATGTGTTGTTTGTGTTACATTATATTGCTTCCTATCTCATGTGAATGTTTTCCATTTTATCTTCCACATTATGTTTTCTTTCATCTCTGAAATAAGTGTATAACAATTTGGAATTCATACATACTATGCTCCATCTGTTGTTTAGATATCCACTAAATTTCTCTTCTAAATTTAATACATAATTCATTCTTTAATGCTCTATGTTAATGCTTTGTTCTTGCTCTTCCTTTTCCACCAGACAGTTATAATTTGACTACGACTAAATGTCTATCTTTGCTCTATGTTAAAATCACCTGCATAAGTTTTTTTTATTTTAGTTACACATCCTAACTCCATTTCCCAATGGTTCTATGTTCTGTTTCAACCACCCTTACAAACAATTCATATTTTCACTTGTACATATATGGAACTGTTAATATTTGGTGAGAGATCTCTCTCGGAAGACTAGAAGGCCAATTCTCTCTTTGAAAGTGGTTCTGTTGTTACCTAGGAACGACCCTTCACAACCTCTGGTTCTTTTCCAGTGCTGACACCATGGTCATTAAAATCCAAATTAATTCATGTTCATTGATATAGATATTCCAATTATGTTGGATAATCCATTTGAAATATGCCATCGCGATCCTAACTATTTTGGTTACAATGATGTCAATCCAAATGGGTTGATTCAAATGTTCCAATGAAAACTTATCTGATGTGGACATGTTCTAATTCAAAGTGTAAGATGTCAACCAGTTCTGACACTGATGTCATATATCGGAACTATAAACACAACTTCCCAAAATATCCTTTGACTCTCGACTCCGGACCTTCCGTCTGTTCCAACGCTAGTGTTGCAAGTCGAAATTTGGTAGTTGGCATGGGCTCAACATTGACTGTCTTTTCTTCTCCTGAATTTTAATTTCGGCCTAATCTGATTAAAAAATAAGAAATATACTATTCTTTTCCATGCCACATGTAAAAAGGTAATTGATACAAATGTCAAAAATTCAAATTGTGATAACTTCCACATCCAAAGTCCAAATTTGACAAAATGGGTATCACTTGAAATATTCATTAATCTGTATACAACTATGTATTTCCAATCAACACTTGAATACTTTAAATTTTTCATTCATTCCACTTATATCAAACCTCCCCACTAGAAATATTTTGGAATTCCAAAAGATGGGATTTTTCTGAAAATAGGTGGTTGCATTGTTGCCTCACTTTCCTAGTGTCTATTAAGTTTTTCATATGCTAGAATAGATTCAATAGTATTCAATTCAAAATCACATGAACATACCAAGAATCACTGACAGAAACAAAATCACAAGATAGATAGATAATTTATCCTGGGAAACCCTCAAGGGGAAGAAAACCCAGCAAAAACTTCCTCTTTATAAAATGTATAACATACAATCCTGAAAACATTTGTTCTCCTCCTTCTGTTCAATCTCTCTCTTTGCTATGCGCTACACAAGTTAGTGAGTTTTTGTGTTTAAATAAGAACCATAGCTCCTATATTTATACTAATTGTCAATTGAATTTTTTCACTATACAAGTCAGCCCCAATAAACTATCTGGGCCGACTTTACCTAGGAATAATCAAAACAATATATTATATTATTAATTGGGGTACTAAATACCCGACACAAGAGGAGGCTTTACCTCATGAATCTATGATGACCAAATACAATACTAACACCCCGTCGGAGGAATAATAAAATCTTCCTAGGGTTATATCAGTAAAATA
This sequence comes from Pseudotsuga menziesii, assembly GCA_001517045.1. Taxonomy (NCBI): domain Eukaryota; kingdom Viridiplantae; phylum Streptophyta; class Pinopsida; order Pinales; family Pinaceae; genus Pseudotsuga; species Pseudotsuga menziesii. Next base: position 304,519 of record LPNX011037000.1, on the reverse strand, counting down.
CATTTAGAATATCCTTTGAAGTTACAATATTTCAACACTCCCCCTTAAGAAGAAGTTTATTCTACTAACGCAATCATCATAGACTATACAAGAACAAAGAGACAATTACAACAATACATTGAGGAAATACATCTATACATCACATAAGGTTTTTCTGTCATATTTATACAACTCTAGTTGTCACAGAAAACTACCATAGTGTCCACTTTCATGTTAAATATTCTTGACATCATCTTTCGAAACCATACCACTTCACACCAAGTGGAGCAAGATGCCATATACTTTGCTTCAGTTGTGCTGAGAGAAACACTGGACCGTTTCTTACTAAACCATGCGATCATGGTGGATCTTAGATAATAACATCCACCTGATGTGCTTTTCCTGTCTGCGGTACTTCCTTCCCAATCTGAATCCATATATCCATGCAAATTGTATTCATGATATCTTCCATAGTACAGTCCCAAATAAATCATACCTTTTAGGTACCTCATGACATGCTTTGCAGTTATTAAGTGAACCCATCTAGGTTTAACTAGATGTTGACTGAAGGTGTTCACAACAAAGCATATATCTAGCCTTGTCTTCGTCAGATACATAAATGACCCAATAATATGTCTATAGCGATTCATGTCTACTAGCTAGGATGTCTCATTAGACAACATATTTAAGCTGGTGTCCATGGGTGTGGCCATGACTTTACAATCCAACATATCAAATCTTTTCAAGATTCCTATTGCATACTTTCCCTGATTCAAGAAGATTTATTCTGGCATCTTCCACACTTCCAACCCTAGGAAATAATGCATTAATCCAATATCTTTCATCTCAAATTCTTCAACTAGCTTCTTCTTGCAATCCTTGATGTGTTTCTCATTTTCAGTCAGAAATTGATCATCCACATACAGTAATAGTATGACTGGTTCATCATCCATAATATTCATATAAATATTAGGATCATATTTACTCTTGGTAAAGCCCGTGATTGTAAAGAAGCAATCTATTCAGCCATATCAAGCTCTGGGAGCTTGTTTCAGTCCATACAGAGTCCTTTTCAACTTGCATACATGAGTTTCTATGTATTCGAGTTCGAATCCTTATGGCTACTCAATGTAAACCTCTTCCTCAATCTCACCATTAAGGAAGGTTGTCTTTACATCCATTCGGTGCAAGTCCCATTTCATCATGGAGGAAAGTTCCATGATAGTTATGATGGAAGTGTACCTTCCTACTAGAGAAAACGTCTCTTCATAATCGATTCCTTCTTTGTAAGAGAATCCTCTAGTGACAAATGTTGCTTTGTACTTTTCAATACTTCCATTTACAACATATTTTATCTTGTAGATCCATTTCGAAGAAACCACACTCTTGTTTTCTGGTTTGGGAACTATAACCCAAACATCATTCTTCATGATCGACTGGTATTCCTCTGTCATTGCTTCAGCCCATTCTTGCTTATGTGCAGCTTCCTCATAGTTATTTGGTTATTGGTCTACAAGATAACACATCAAATATACATAAATGGAATATGGCTTTGATCTCTTGCTGGTTCTTGTGGAACCTTCTAGTGCTCGATATCTTTCTGCTTCTTGTATAATTTCTCTTACCCAAGTAGGTTTTCTCTTTCGAGAGATATCAATAGTAGGGGGATCCTAAAGCTCTAGCATGTCATGGTCTTCTATTTCTACTATTTCATGACTTGGTTCAGCTTTTTTCCTTCTAGGAGGTACATCTTCTTCATGTATTTCTTCAAGCTGACACCTTCTAGATTTCTTAAGAGATTCCTCTTAATGAAAGGTTACATCCCTACTAATCTCAATATGCTGGAATCTTGAAATGTATATCTTGAAGACTTTGAAGACTTCACAGTATCCTACAAATATTCCCTTCTTACCAGAAGGATCCAATTTGGTTCTCTTCTCTTTCGAAATATGTACATATATTGGACAACCAAATATCTTGAGATGGATTAATTCAGGTTTCTTTCTGGTATACACTTATTCAAGAGTCTTTAATTCAAGAGCACTATGAGATAATCTATTTTGCACATATATGACTGTTCTTCCAGCTTCAGCCCATAGCTACATAGGGAGGTCTTGGTTATGAATCATTGTCTTCACTGCTTCCATGATAGTTATACTATTTCTTTCTACAACACCATTTTGGTCAAGATTATAGTGAGTGGTTAGTTCCATCTTGATTCCTACCTCTTTACAAAATGCTTCAAATTCCTTTAAAGTGTATTCTCCACCATTATTTGATATGAGTGTCTCGATTCTCTTTTTTGACTGGTTCTCTCTCAAGGCTTTGAACTCCTTGTATTTACAAAACAATTCACTTTTATTCTTCAAAAAATGTATCCAAGTCTTTATTGAATAATCATCAATAAATGTGACATAGTATTCATATCCACTTAAGGAAATGGGGAGCATAGGACCACATACATCAGAATGGATTAGTTCCAATGTACCTTTAGTCTTTGTGTCACTTTTCAGAAATGGATTATTGATGTTATTTCCCTGTGCACATCCCTTGCAGGTTCCCTCATGTTCGATATTCACATATCATAAACCTGTTACCACCTTGCTTATATAGGGAAATGCTTTGTAGTTGATGTGAGCAAGTATCCTATGCCACAATTCACTTGAGATGGTAGTCTCATGGACAAGGGTTGTCTCTAGATTTCCTTTGAGCTTGTACAATCCTCCTTCTTCTTCTCTAATGACTACAACATCTTCAAGTGTCTTACCCTTGTACCACATGAGTACTTTTCCATCTATAAAAAAACTCTATATCCTTTCTTTTCTAGAGCCGATATGGAGAGTAGGTTCTTTTTCAAACCTATTACAAACAATTTTTCCTTCATCTTCATGGAGGTCTGAGAGTCAATCTTGTATCTTGATTCACCAATACCTTTGATGAGATATTGATAGTCATCTCCCAATGATACTTTATGGGAAGATTTCTTCTCTTGAATATTTGACAGAGTTGTCTTCTTTCTTGTCATGTGCTTAGATGACCCACTATCAATAAGCCATGTATCTTCTCCAGGTGTTACAGATCCAAAGAGTGTAGAGAATAAAACATATTCCTCTACATATTCTCCTCTAGTTCTCTTTCGAGGTATTTCTTCATTCTCATCTTTAGCTAGATGAGCATGATGTCTTTTGTTGTTGTTATTTAGTGATGGACATTTTATATAAATATGTCCTAACTTATGAAAGTTGTAGCATTGATAACTTGAGTAATCCTTCTTCTTCTTTCTTCTTTGGAATTTCTCCTTTGAAGGGTTATGATTACTCTTCTTGAAGTTTGATTGATTTACTTCCTTATTATGGGTAGATAGAGCCTAATCATCTTCCCTGAGAAGAGCTTCTCTATTGGCTACTCCAGCTTCTTCTTGTATGTAATATTCCCATACTATGTCAAACATAATTCTTTCTTTTCTAGCACACAAAGTTTTGATGAATGAGTCCCAAGGTCTAGTGAGGCCATTGAGAGAATACGTAACCAATTCATCCTCATTAAGAGTATCTTCAATAAAACTTAGCTTTTCTTTGATCTGGGAGATCCTTGTGAAGTAATCTTGAACAGATTCTCCTTTGCTCATCCTTGTTCACTTCAATTGAGTTCTTATATTCCTCTTTCTGTTGATGTTATTTCCTTTATACATTTTGGAAATTACATCATACATTTGTTTAGGTGTCTTCTTGGATGACACTTGAGGGATCAAGTGATCCTTAATGGAATCAACAATGATCCTTATTGATTTGATTAGGTCTTGTTCATGCTTCTCCTTATCTTCAACTTCTGCAATATCATTCTTGATGTACTTCTTAAGACCATTCTCTTTCAGAATGACGCCAATCCTATACTTCCAAGCCAGAAGTTTTCTAGGCCTTCCAATTTGTCCTCAAGCTTAGTGCTTGGGGCCATCTTGACCAGTGAGTCCCTCAAAAATGAAAATGGTAAAAATATGAGTTTGACCTTACCAGTAGATGCACTTGCAGGAGGTGAGCTGGTTGGTCCAACATATTTCTGGATATCCCTAATCTTCAGTCCTCAAATCCTACTTGCAAAGTTGTAGCACTACAACGTTTCTGGTTCTGTTTTGCTGTAGTTTTTCTAGTTCACTTCCAAACTAGGGTTTGGATTTCCCAAATATATATCCACCCAAAAAATTCAATCTAGAGCTCAATAGATTCTCTCTAAAAGGGCACAAATTTCTATGCATGTAGATATTCAATCCTCCAACTTTTGTAGAAACCCTAGTTTCTTCCGGAGAGAGAGGAGAGGGAATTTCACCTTGTGAAAGCTGCTCTAATCAGGTTAGTTCTGATACCATGTTAAGTTTTTCATATTATAGACTAGATTCAATAGTATTCAATTAAAAATCATAGCATCATATCAAGAATCACTGATAAAAACACAATGACAAGATAGACACAACATTTATCCTCGAAAACCATCAAGGGGAAGAAAAACTAGGAAAAAAATTCCTCTGTATAAGATGTATAAAACAAAACCCTGAAAACACTTGTTCTCCTCCTTCTGTTCAGTCTCTCTCTCTCTCTCTCTCTCTCTCTCTCTCTCTCTCTCTCTCTCCTATGCACTACACAAGTGAGTGAGTCTATGTGTTCAAATAAGAACCATAGCTCCTCTATTTATACTAATTGTCAATTGACATTTTGCACTAGACAAGTCAGCCCGAATAAACTGTCTAGGCCGAATTTACCGAGGAATACTCAAAACAATATATTGTATTATTAATTGGGGTACTAAAGACATGACACAAGAGGAGGATTTACCTCATGACTCTATTATTACCAAATACAATAGTAACACCCCATCGGAGGAATAATAACATCTCCCTAGTGTTACATCAGTAAAATACATTTAGACTATCCTTTGAATTTACAATATTTTGACACTCCCCCTTAACAAGAAGGTTATTCTACTGACGACATCATCATAGACTATATGAGAATACAGAGATAGTTAAAACAATACATTGAGGAAATACATCTATATGTCACAGAATTTTTTTCACAAATACTAACTCGGAACAATTACTCTTCATCTTTTGCATCACATGATCACTTGATCCGTTCTTTGCAGAAACACATCGATTTATCAATCCTTTGCAATAGTAATTCAATATTCACAATCATTTGTAGTATCATTTCGATATTATCGATCCTTTGCAGAAGCACTTCGATCCTTTGCAGAAGCACTTCGATCCTTTGCAACAACACTTCGATCCTTTCGATCCTTTGCAGCAGCACTTCTATCTTCTCGATCCCTTGCAACAGCACTTCGATCCTTTCGATCCTTTTTCCACCATGCTACCTGCAGTACACATCATATATTTGTAGGATGATCAATCCCTATCACTTTTGGACATAATTCCAAGGACAATCGAATCCTCCATCAACATGATCCATGAAATTGATCAGTTGAATTGTCTACAACTAAATGTATATATTGACCACACCTAGTTATGGTCCGTAGCCCATCTATACAATATAAGTTAGGACCAATCACAAGTAAGGGTTATACTACGTCATCTGTGAGGACTCATCATAGAGAATCCATACCACACAGGTTAGGACCACTCCCAAGTGAGTGTTACTCTATGGAATCTACATATGAATGTAGCTGTACTCTCCACATAAGAGTCTCATCTATAGAGTAGATCTCAACTACGTACACAATGTCATTCCTAGTGTCTAGGAGGACTCATCATAGAGAATCCATACCACATAGGTTAGGACCTCTCCCAAGCGAGTGTTAAATCTGTGTAATCTACATATGAATGTAGTTGTACTCTCCACATAATAGTATCATCTGCAGATAAGATCTTGTCATTAAGTCCCCTTTCATGGGAATTTTTTACATCATTAACCTACTCCCCTTTTGACGGAGGAGGCTTCATGTATCCAACCTAATATTCCTTTTTCAAATATGGTCCATCATTTGTATTCCAATCACTTTTCTTCCTTCCGAGGAAAGTCCTTCTGAACTACATCAACCTTGTCATGGAAATACTCGAAATTAATTCAAGAGAGAGGCTTGGTTAGTATATTAGCAACTTGCTCATCGATACCCACATAGTAGAGCTCGATGGATCCCTTTTGTACCATATCCCTTATATAGAAATATTGGATTTCTATATTCTTCAATTTGTCATTGAACACCAGATTTTCTATCATCTTTATACAACTCTAGTTGTCACAGAAAATTACTCTAGTGTCCACCTCCATGTCTAATATCCCTGACATCAGCTTTCAAAGCCATATCACTTCACAACAAGCAAAGCAAGCTGAAATATAATTTGATTTAGCCGTGCTGAGAGAAATAGTGGACCGTTTCTTACTAAACCATGAGATAATGGCAGATCCCAGACAATAATATCCACCTAATGTGTTTTTCCTGTTTGCGACACTTCCTTCCCAATATGAATCCGTATATCCATTCAAATTGTAGTCATGATCTCTTCCATATTACATTCCCAAATCAATCGTACCTTTTAGGTACCTCATCACATTCTTTGCAGCTATTAAGTGAACTCATCTAGATTTAACTAGATACTGACTCAAGGTGTTCACAGCAAAGCATATATCTGGCCTTGTGTTCGTCAGATACACCAATGACCCAATAATCTGTCTGTAGTGAGTCATGTCTACTAGCTTGGATGTCTCATCAGACAACAACTTTAATTTGGTGTCCATAGGTGTGGCCATTACTTTAAAATCCAACATATCAAATCTTTTCAATATTTCTACTGCATACTTTCCCTAATTCAAAAAGATTCCTTCTGGGATTTGCCACACTTCCAACCCTAGGAGATAATGAATTAATTGAAGATCTTTCATCTCAAATTATTCAACTAGCTTCTTCTTGCAATCCTTGATCTGTTTCTCATTTCTAGTCCGAAATAGATCATCCACATACAGTAATAGTATGACTGGTTCATCATTCATAATATTGATATAAATATTAGGATCCTCTTTACTCTTGGTAAATCCCATCCTTGTCAAGGAGATTGTTTTAGTCCATAAAGAGCCTTTTTTAACTTCCATACATGAGTTTCTTTGTATTCTACTTCAAATCCTTGTGGCTTCCTGATGTAAACCTCTTCCTCAATCACACCATTTGATGCAAGTACCATTTCATCGCGGAGGAAAGTGCCATGATATTTTTGATGGAAGTGTACCTTGATACTAGAGAAAACATCTCTTCATAATTGATTCCTTCTTTCTGAGAGAATCCTCTATTGACAAATCTTGCTTTGTACTTTTGAATACTTCCATCTGTAGCATGTTTTATCTTGTAGACCCATTTCAAGGAAACCACACTCTTTTTTTCTGGTTTGGGAGCTATATCCCAAAATTAATTCTTCATGATCGACTGGTATTCCTCCGTCATTGCTTCAATGCATTCTTTCTTCTATGAAGCTTCCTCATTGCTGTTGGGTTCTTGGTCTACAAGATCACACATCAAAGCTACATAAATTGAATATGGTTTTGTCATCTTGCTGGTTCTTGTGGAACCTTTTGGTGCTCCATATCTTTTTTCTTCTTGTATGATTTCTCTTACCCAAGAAGGTTTTCTCTTTCGATAGATATCCATAGTAGGGGGATCTTGAGGCTCTAACATGTCATGGTTTTCTGATGGTATGATTTCAGGAGTTGGTTCAGCTTCTGTCCTTCTGGGAGGTACATTGTCTTCATGTATTTATTCAAGCTGACACCTTCTAGATTTCTTCAGAGATGCCTCTTCATCAATGGTTAGATCCCTACTAATCTTGATATGATGGAACCCTAAACTATATATCCTGAAGGATTTGGATAATTCACAGTATCCTACAAATATTTCCTTTTTACCAAAAGTATCCAATTTGGTTCTCTTCTCTTTCGAAATATGTACATAAACCAGACAACCAAATATCTCAAGATGGATTACTTCAGGTTTCTTTCTGGCATACACTTCTTCAGGAGTCTTTAATTCAAGAGCACTGTGAGATAATCTATTTTGCACATATATGGAAATTCTTATAGCTCCAACCCATAGATGCATAGGGAGGTCTTGGTTATGAATCATGGTCTTCACTGCTTCCATGATATTTCTATTCTCCTCTTTCTACAACACCATTTTGTTGGGGATTATAGGGAGTGGTTAGTTCGCTCTTGATTCCTGCCTCCTTATAGAATGCATCAAATTCCTTTGAATTGTGTTCTCCACCATTATCTGACCTTAGTGTCTTGATTCTCTTGTTTGACTGGTTCTCTATCAATTCTTTGTATTCATTGAATTTCCTAAACACTTCACTTTTATTCTTAAAAAAATGTATCCAAGTCTTTCTTGAATAATCATCAATAAATGTGACATAGTATTAATATCCACTTAAGGAAATGGAGGGCATAGGACCACATATATTAGAATGGACTGGTTCCAACATACCTTTATTCTTCGTGTCACTTTTTGGAAAGGGATTCTTGATGTTCTTTCCCTATGCACATCCCTTGTAGGTTCCCTCATGTTCGATATTGAGATCTGGTAACCCTATTACCACCTTGCTTACTGTTGGGGCCTGGAAATTCGCAGGAAACAACAGAAAGGGATTCTCCCCAGTCAACGTTCCCAACTAGCCCGTTGACTGTTTGGTATAGGGAATCTGTCCAGTTTGCGGTCCAGCTACCGTAGGTCAAAGTAACAAAAAAACAAAGGCTTTACCTGTTGCGGCCCGGTCCACCATGTATATTTTTGTATTTTTTGACTTAAATATGATATGTAGATGCCTAATTAACCATGCAGGGTGATAAGGATGCAAGGAGTATTCACAATGTGATGCACAAGTTCTTACCTCTCATCTTAGGCTCACAAGCATCTAAATCACATGTACAGAAATAAAACTAACTATCTATCTATCTATCTATCCCCGGGGAGCAAAATTTAACTTTATTTGTGAGTAATGTAAAGTGTGCATGCAACATAAAGAGAAACTACAGTTAGCTGATATTTCTTTCCACAATGCATGAACGATTAAATATATTTCAACAATCAGATAGCCAATTGTTTTATGAACAACATACATTACTCATGGTGGTAATTCCACAAAATAAACCAGAAATCATTTAAACAAGAACATAGGTTCTGAGAGTTAGAATGATCTCACGATTAATGGACAAAAAGTTGAAAAAACAAAATAGTTCATCTTTCATCCATCCACAGCATAACATTTGAAAGTGCCACCAATCTTCCTCCAACAGGCAAACAAGACTTCTTTATTGCAAAGAGAAATAGTTCTTCTTACAATATAGCTTTTTCATGTCTAACTGGGAAAAAAATCCCTTTTTCCCTCTAAGTCTATTACATTTATACAAAAAAGGGTGAAACTGTTGGGCTTCCAAAAAGTACCTTTTGGGATTCCCAAATCTTTGCCTCCCAAAACTTTACTTTTCCTCAAAGATTTACAAAATCGTTACAAATTGCAAAAAGTGACCACTCCTTTACGAGGAGGGTCCCACTTGGGTGTCTAGAAACTTCTTCCACTTCGCATATTCAGAGGCAATGCCCTCAAATGCGCAGGGTTCCAAAAACTGAATGTTGATTTCAAATTTTTCATCTTGGTTCTTTATAGCCTCTACTCTGGCTGCACTCAACCGAAGCTAGTCTTCCAAAAGCTGCACACTAACTGCTGAATGTCCTACTTCGCTTCTCAGAGTCTAGTCATCAATGGCGTTAATGCGTTGCATTCTTGCTTCTTCATCCTGATGTCTCTTCTGCAACATTTCCACAAATGAATTATGGTCTGGGAAATCATCCAACCTCCGCTCGGCCTCTACCTGGCACCGGTTGTATGTAATAAGGACTCTTTTGAAAAATTCTGTGCAGGCTCCCTTCGTCTTCTTGACTGCTCTCTTGAAATCCTCTGCGGTGTTAATAGAAAATTCTATTAAGTCATAATCCCGCTTGAGGGATTGTTTATCTTTTGATGGAAGCTCTGCTAGAATTTCTTCATTGCTTTCCAACCTAGCCATTCTTGCAGCCAGGACCTCGAGGATGTCCTGAGATCTGTCCACAAAGTAAGATGCAGTTTCCAAGATCTCTTCCAATCGGCCATCGATATGTAGCACTCTACATCTCTCTTCTTCAACAACAGTTTGTAGCTGTAGCATCTTGGATTTTTGGGCCAAGACATGCTCTTTGAATGGCTGGAGGTTAACCTGTTGTTCTCTTTCTTCCTCCAGAGCAGTGGTTAGAGAAGAAATTTGCTCTTGATGTTTCTCTCTTTGTTGTTGGGAGTGCATCTCACTAGCCTACAAGATAATCTTTTGCTGCTCTTCTAGCTCTTCTACCTTCTCCTGTAACTTTTCCTTTTCATTCCTTAGCTCTTGACATTCTTTCTGCACTTTCTCCAGAGCCTCCTGTGTATTTTCCATAACTTGTCTTTCTACTTGGAGGGCCTGCACTTCAGCCCTTGAGGACTTCATTTCCATTTGCATATATTCATATTTTCTCTTAAGCCTATTGCTTTCCTCTCTCTCTCTCCTCAATGTATCTTTAAACTGAGCAGAGGACTTCTTGGACTGCTCCAAGTCAGTTATTACCTTGTCCATGTTATCTTTTGAGGCATGGATTAGTGCAGTCCCGGCTCTCAGGGTGAATCTTGGATCTTGATCTGTTCCCAACATAACAACCGTATCCGTTATCATTTTACCAGGCATATCTCCTGCTTCAACATTCTTTTTTGTTCTCTTTATTATCCTCTTTGTTGCTCTGTCATAGAAAACAGTGTTGAAATCAGGGATTTCTTCTCCCTTTTTCTAAACAAAAGGAACTAGCTTGAGTGTGGAGACCACAGGGGTGCTAGCAGCAGGCACTTGTGGGTCCTAGACTTCTATGTTTTCCTTATCTTGAGTCTGCCCTCCAGTTGTACCTGTGGCTAACTGCTCGATCTCTGTTTGTGTCTGTTTCAACTTTTCTGCTTCCTGCTTTTGTAGCTCCTCATCGAGCTTTCTCTTCACTTCTTCTGCTTCTTTTCTAGCAGCTTCCTCTGCTTCTTTAGCTGCTTCTTTTTCTTTCTCAGCTGCTTCTTGAGCAGCTCTTCTTTTCGCTTCTTCTTCTATATGCAGCCATCCTACAACTTCTTGTGCCAATCTCTGAGCTTCCTCATTTCTCTTTCTAGCCCCTTCATCAGCCTTAGCATGTTCATCCCCATTCCCACTTTTGGTGGTGATCTTCTTCTTGAATCTTCTCCTCAGTGCTGTCATGTTCGGGGCATTTCATAAGACAAATTCTTCCCTATCAAAATGGTGGGTATACTCAAAATGCACATTGTGCTCTTTACAGTGTTCAGCCACTTTGCCTTGAGTATCATTCCTACGGAAGGGAATTTCGCCAAAATGAAATATTTCCAGTTCTTCTACAAATTCATCGGCCTTCTTCACTTTGGTGAACGTGTAGCTTCCTAGATTGAAGGGAAAAGGGGGATAGGTTGTCTTCTTGTGCTCAAATAGAAAACTGCCTATTCCATCCAGGAACACTTGTCTGACTACTTCCTTATGAATAATGTAATCAGTTGCATATTTGGGCAGCAGGGAAGGTGCTCTCGAACTTCCAAACATCCTGAAGTATAGGCCATTTTCAGTCAAATAGTAGTATGCATACTCCGCTATTACTTGCAGGGCATCCTCCGACATACAGTCACACTCCTTCAGGAAAATGAATGTGTATAGAGGCATAAGGAAGTGTTCACATACTTCTCTGTAATGGATGTGATATTTATGTGCCCACAATGGTTTATAAGCAGCATAAACAGGCATTCTTTCCCTGTTCCAGATGCACCTGAGTTCGGGGAAAGGCTGATTACACAATATGCAATCTATAAGTATTGAACTCATATAGAATTCAGACCTTTTCTGGGACTCTCCTCCCAAGGATGAGGCCAAGCAAGAAGAAAGACTGTTTGAGACAAGGTTGGCCCAGTTGAAAATTGTCCCCTGGGTTGCAACATGAAAAATGATGGGTATCCATACCATCTTGAAGAATATACCATGTGCTCTTCCAAAAATCCAGTTCAACATTAAAGCTATGAACCTGTAGGGAGCCCTTAAGCTAGCTATATCGTAATCACCTGTTGGTCTATGTCTGTAATGTTTTCCTTACAACATCATCTTTTTAAATGTCTCCACCAGATCCATTCTAATGTTGTTTAGCCAATCATCAGATAAAAACACTTGGGCTTCTGGCAGGTGGTAAGCCAACGCTACATATCCAGGGTTGTAGCATAGCCCTATCTTTCAACATTTTCCAGAATCATTGTTGTGACATCTACCCGAGGCAGAATCCATCTGATTACCTCAGAGCACGGGAACAACTCTGGTCTGGTGGCGATCTTCATCAGTGAAGATATTTCTATGTTGGCATATATGGACTCTTCTTCTAATCCCATGTCAAGAACCTCTCTGCGGGTGATCAATCTATATACTCCCCCCCACTATTATTCAGGTTCGATACCAGAAATGCACTTAGTGTCTTTGTAAATGTATTCAGTTTTAGTGACCACTTCTACTTCTGGTTCTTCTTCGACTGCAGGGGCCTTCTTCTTTTCTCTCTTCAACATTGTGAATTGTTTCTACCATAAAATTGTAAAATTAAGCCCTTTTGGCTGAGTGACAGATTTGTATACATTAATGTGCGGTGTGCCATTTCTTCTATATTTAACATAATAGCAATCAGTCAATGAAGCAAATATATGCATGTACAGCCTGAAATGGATAACTAAATAAACTATTAAAACCCGATGTGTAGTGTTCTGTGACTTATTATATGTCTAGCATGATTGAAAATAGTTATATGCAGTAAGATTATGCAAGTTACCACTATTCGCCAATACCAAACATTTCTAACAATACAATCAGACGGGAAAACATCTACATTAGTGCGAAGAAAACTCCCGCTCTCTGTGGGTGCCATTATCAAATCACCGTGAGGGAAAACAGAACCACTACGCGATCTTCTAAGGTGCGTTTGATCAAAGGAAAACCCCCTATGCAAAACTACGATAAAGAAATATGCGTTGCGGTACACCCTCTTCCCTGGCTTGGGTTTGAAACTGAGCACGAAATTGGTTGCGCTGGACCTCGAAGGTAAAACGGCTGCGGCTTAAAGATACGGGTAGCACTAAACAGGGAAAATAGCCCAAACATCATAAAGAAAAGTGATGAAAACCTACTTCTACCCATCATCAACACGCAGGGTGGTTTGGCGCAGACAACGTAACGACCGTCTGCGCCAAAACCCCTCAATCCCTATGTGCAGGGTTGCAAAATAAACGATGGTGGAAAACAAAGCTACTCTGAAGGTTAAACCGCCCTCCCACGGCCAACTAGAATAAAATTTTCACCTATATAGGCATATAATTTAACAGGACGAGGAAAATGGTCGAGCACACAAACCACCGTAGAAAACAACCAACAGTTCAAACAGAATGGGAAAAAGTGATGAGGAGCCTACCTGGCAATACAGCAAGTATGGCAGGTCGACGATGGTCAGGATTCCACAGTTTCCACCTGGATGCAGGTACACTGACAACGTAGTCCTTTTCTAGCTCGAGAACATGACAACGCGATAATGATAATGCTCAATAGTCGAAAATAACAATAAAAACATAACCCCTCGACCCCGCTATATATAGTCAATCACAACGGGTGAGCAAAAGATCGGACAGCGGAAAGCTTCTGAGTCGGAGGTTGAAAGTATGCTTTCTTCTGCAATGGCGGAAGGCTAAATGCTAAGCCCTTCATGGGGTCATAAATATCGGATGGCAGACCACTTTTGGATCGGAAGCTGAAAGCAATCGTCCTTCCGCAAGAGCGGACGGCCAAAGTGTAGATCCAGCCGCGGAGACATGCATGGTAGGAAAAAGTTAGAAGATTGGATGTTGGAGACATTTGGGTTGGAAGATGAAAGGGTACTTCTATCCGCAATGGAGGAAAACCAAACCATAGACCCAACCGCAATGACAGGGATAACTGGGTGACAACTAACCGCGTATGAGATTTCTAACATCGGGATGAAAATAGAATCACAGCCGCAACGGTGGATACCAAACGGATTTACGGGGTCCGAAACCTCAAACCATAATCAGGAGAGAAAGAGGTTTGCCATCCGCAATGGCAGAAGAAGAAGTCATACATTTCTGACACAAAACCAAAAGGCAGCCGATTAAAATCAATCGAAACGGGAGAAATAATCGAAGTAAAAAACCGAATGTTTATCCGCAACGGCGGGGAAAGAAATGACAAGTCCTTCCGATTCAAAAAAAAAAAATAGCCGATTCAACCAGCGTATTGGGAGAACTTTCAAAGTCAAGACTCGCTATTCTGCCACAATGGTGGAATCTTTAACCAAACCAATTCCCGATTCGAACGAGCTTACAAATGCATCCAAAGGCAGTGATAAAGTTTGATCAAACATTAGATTTCTTCAAGCATCAAAGGGAGAATCAAAACAAGTGGTAAATCAATTCAATCATTCTGAGAAAACAAAAGAAGAAAAACAACTAATCCAAAGCAAAGCAAAGGAGGGTCCTAAAATTTTTGGACTTTTTGGAAATTGTTGCAGCTGCAACACTTACATAGGGAAATTCTTTGTAGTTGATGTGAGTAAGTCTCCTATACCACAATTCACTTGAGCTGGTAGTCTCATGGACAAGGGATGTCTCTGGATGTCCTTTGAGCTTATACAATCCTCCTTCTTCTTCTCCAATGACTACAGCATCTTCACGTGTCTTACCCTTGTACCACATGAGTACTTGTCCATCTATAAAAGATAATCTATATCATTTCTTGTCTAGAGATGAGATGGAGAGTAGCTTCTTTTTAAAACCTGGTATAGACAATACTTCCTTCATCTTCATGGAGGTCCTAGAGTCAACCTTGTAGCTTGATTCACCAATAAATTTGATGGGATATTTATAGTCGTCTCCTAATGATAATTTTTGGGAAGAGTTCTTCTCTTCAATATTTGGCAGTGTTGTCTTCTTTCATGTCATGTTCTTAGATGCACCACTATCAATAATCCATGTATGTTCTCCAGGTGCTAAAGATCCAGAGAGTGCAGAGAATAACACATATTCCTCTACATCTTCTCATCTAGTTCTCTTGCGAGGTATTTATTCATTCTCACCTTTAGCTAGATGAGGATGATGTATTTTGTTGTTGTTCTTTAGTGATGGAAATTTTATAGCAATATGTCCTAACTTATGATAGTTGTAGCGTTGATAACTTGAGTAATATTTCTTCTTCTTTCTTCTCTATAATTTATTCTTTGAAGGGTTATGATTACTCTTATTTAAGTTTGATTGATTTATTTCCTTAGTATGGGTAACTAGAGCCTGATCATCTTGTCTGAGAAGAGCTTCTCTATTGGGTACTCTAGCTTCTTCTTGTATGCAATCTTCCCATACTATGTCAAACATCATACTTTCTTTTCTGGCACACAGATTTTGGATGAATGAGTCCCAAGGTCTAGTGAGGCAATTGAGAGAAGTCATAACCAATTCATCCTCATTAAGAGTATATCCAGTATCACTTAGCTTCTCTTTGATATGGGAGATCCTTGTGAAGTAATATTGAACAAATTCTTCTTTGCACATCTTGGTGCCTTGAAATTGAGTTCTTAGATTCATTCATCTTTATGTTGATGTTCTTCCTTCATACATTCTAGAAAGTGCATCATACGTTTTCTTAGGTGTCTTCTTAGATGACACTTGAGGGACCAAGTGATCCTTAATGGAATTAGCAATGATTCTTATTTCTTAGATTAGGTCTTGTTCATACTTCTAATTTTGCTTCAGTTTCTTCGGGTTCTGCAGTATCATTCTTGATGTACTTCTCAAGACCATTCTCTTTCAGAATGAGGCCAATCCTATACTTCCAAGCAAGGTGTTAAATTTGAGCATATAGATCTGTAGACAAACACACAACTCACAAAGAAGATTTCACAAATTACTCAGCCATTGAAGAATGAAACAGTGCAAAAGGCTTGCAGCTGTGAATGCTTTCACTAATAAAAAAAGTAATCCAAATAATAATTACAATGATGTAAAATGACTTTAATAGCCACAAGCAATTCGAATCCACATGAGGAAGTTTGAATTGATGACTCTACTTGATTGTAGGTAACCAAGACTTGTCTAAATCACTATTGGAGGACCCAGTAGTTAACTGTCCTTGTCTAAATCATAACCGGAGTTCTAAAACACAACCAAGTGTTACATTTAGTATTAAATAATGGTTAACTGACTGTGGTAGGTGACAAAAATTACCCACATGTGTGCAATTAATTAAACCATTATTTAACTGAATGTAGAGAGCTAGAACTGAATGTAACCGACTCCTAACTTGGCTTGACTAGTCATTAACTGAAGTGAACTGACCTTGGTTGGTTTTGGCACTCCCAGTTGCTTCCTGAATTGTAGGGATTGATATAGGAGACTCCTAAACTTATGCAATCAAGTGCAATAAGTGGCAATGAGCCTCAATTAGTGTTCCCCACACTTTGGTAACTGAAACATGTTCCCCAATTAGGTCAAGTTTAACCAATGGTGCTAATGACTATAAATAGACTGGATGGACTCCTGATTTAGACATGACTCCCGATTTAGACATATGACCAAATTTGGACAAGGGAGGATTAATAATCCTAACACAAGGAAGTGAGTTTAGGCCTTCCAAATTTGTCCTCAACCTTATTTCTTGGGGCCATCTTGACTAGTGAGTCATTCAAAAATGAAAATTGTCAAAATAGGAGTTTGACCTTACCATTAGATGCGCTTGGTGGAGGTGATTTGATTGGTCCAACTACTTTATGGATATCTCTAATTTTGAGTCCTCAAATCCTACTTCCAAAGTTGCAGCACTGCAACTTTTTTTGTTTTGTTTTGCTGCATTTTTTCTAGTTCACTGCTAAACTAGGGTTTGGATTTACCAGAGATCTATCCACCCAAAAAATTTGATCTAGGGCTCAATATATGTGCTCTGGAAGGGTGCAAGTTTCTAGGAAATAATATATTCAATCCTCCAACTTTTGCAAAAATGCTAATTTCTTCCAGAGATAGAGGAGCAGGGATTTCACCTTATGAAAACTGCTCTAATCAGGTTAGCTCTGATACCATGTTAATATTTTCATATGCTAGACTAGATTCAATAGTATTAAATTTCAAATCACAACAGCATATCAAGAATCACTGATAGAAACACAATCACAATGAACACAACATTTATCTTGGGAAACCCTCAAGGGGAAGAAAACCCAACAAACACTTCCTTTGTATAAGATGTATAAAAGACAACCCTGAAAACAATTGTTCTCCTCCTTCTGTTTAGTCTCTCTCTCTCTCCTATGTGATACACATGTGAGTGAGTCTATGTGTTGAAATAAGAACCATAGATCCTCTATTTATACTAATTGTCATTGAATTTTTGCACTAGACAACTTGGCCCCAATAAACTGTCTAGGACGACTTTACCTAGGAATACTCAAAATAGTATATTATATTATTAATTGGGGTACTAAAGGCTAGAAACAAGAGGAGGATTTACCTCATGACTCTATGATGACCAAATACAATAGTAACACCTCGTTGGAGGAATAATAACATCTCCCTAGGGTTACATCAATAAAATACATTTAGAATATCCTTTGAAGTTACAATATTTCAACAATCCCCCTTAACAAGAAGGTTATTCTATTGACGAGATCATCATAGAATATAGGAGAATAGAGAGACAATTAGAATAGTACATTAAGGAAATACATCTATACGTCACAACAAGTTTTTCAAAATTATTAACTCAGAATAGTTACTCTTCATCTTCTGCATCACATGATCACTTGATCTGTTCTTTGCAGCAATGCATCGATCTTTCGATCCTTTGTAGTAGTACTTCAATATTCATGATCCTTTGCAGCAACATTTCAATCTTCTCGATCCTTTGGATCATCACTTCAATCATTTCTATCCTTTGCAATAGCACTTAGATCTTCTCGATCCTTTGCAGTAGCACTTCTATCTTCTCGATCCTTTGTAGCAGTACTTTGATCCTTTCGATCCTTTTTCCACCATGCTATATATAGTACACATGATCTATTTGTAGGATGATCAATCCCTATCACTTTAGGACATAAGTCCAAGGACGATGTAGTCCTCCATCAGCATGATCCATGAAATTGATCAGCTGAATCATCTACAACTAAATGTAGATCTTGACTGCACCTAGTGCCGCTTCGTAGCCCATTCATACA
Source organism: Pseudotsuga menziesii (assembly GCA_001517045.1). Taxonomy (NCBI): domain Eukaryota; kingdom Viridiplantae; phylum Streptophyta; class Pinopsida; order Pinales; family Pinaceae; genus Pseudotsuga; species Pseudotsuga menziesii. The sequence goes on along the minus strand of LPNX011037000.1, from coordinate 286,207 downwards.
ACATAGGTTAGGACCACTGACAATTGAGTGTTATACTATGTCATCCGTGAGGACTCATCATAGAGAATCCATACCACAGAGGTTAGCAACAATCCCAAGTGAGTGTTACTCTATGGAATCTACATATGAATGTAGCTATAGTCTCCACATAAGAGTATCATCTGCATGGAAGATCTTGAATGCATACAAAATGTCAGTCCTAGTGTCCATGAGGAATCATCATAGAGAATCCATACCACACAGGTTAGGACCACTCCCAAGTGAGTCTTGAATTTATGGAATCTTCAGATGAATGTAGGTATACTCTCCACATATGAGTATCATCTACAGAGCAAATCCCGTCATTACTCTCCCTTTCCTAGGAAGTTTTCATATGATCAACTTGATCCCCCTTTAACTGAGGAGGGTTCATGTCTTTGACCTGATATTCCTTTTTTGAATATGGTCCATCATTTGTAGTCCCATCACTTCTCCTCCTTGCAACAAAAGTTGTTTCGAACTACACCAATCTTGTCACGGAAATACTCAAAATTCATTCAAGAGAGAGGCTTGGTCAGTATATCAACAACTTTCTCATTAGTACCCACATACTAGAGCTTGATGGCTCCCTTTTGTACCATACCCAATATATAGAAATATCATATAAATATATGCTTTGATTTGTCATGGAACACCGGATTTTCTATCATCTTTATGCAAATATGGTTGTCACAGAAAATTACTATAGTGTCCACCTCCATGTCAAATATTCTTGACATCGGCTTTCAAATCCATATGACTTCACAACAAGTGAAGCAAGCTGCAACATACTCTGCTTCAACCATGTTGAGAGAAATACTGGTATTTGTCTTACTAAACCATGATATCATGGTGGATCATAGACAATAACATCCACCTAATGTACTTTTCATGTCTTCCACACTTCCTTCCCAATATGAATCCGTATATCCATGAAAATTGTGTTCATGATCTCTTCCATATTAAATTCCCAAATCAATCGTACCTTTTAGGTACATCATCACATGCTTTGCAGCTGTTAAGTGAACTCATCTAGATTTAACTGGATACTAGCTCAAGGTGTTCTTAGCAAAGCATATATCTGGCCTTGTGTTCGTCAGATACATCAATGACCCAATAATATGTCTGTAGTGAGTCATGTCTACTAGCTTGGATGTCTCATCAGAAAACAACTTTAATTTGGTGTCCATGGGTCTGGCCATTACTTTAAAATCCAACATATCAAATATTTTCAATATTTCTACTGCATACTTTCCCTAATTTAGAAAGATTCCTTCTAGGATCTACCACACTTCCAACCCTAGGAGATAATGCATTAATCGAAGATCTTTCATCTCGAATTCTTCAACTAGCTTATTCTTGCAATCTTTGATCTGTTTCTCATTTCTAGTCAGAAATAGATAATCCACATATACTAATAGTATGACTGGTTCATCATCCATAATATTCATATAAATATTAAGATCCTTCTTACTCTTGGTAAATCCCAAGCTTGTCAAGAAGCTATCTATTTTTCCATGCTTGGTAAATCCCATCCTTGTCAAGGAGCTTGTTTTAGTCCATACAGAGCCTTTTTTAACTTGCATACATGAGTTTCTTTGTCTTCTACTTCAAATCCTTGTGGATTCTAGATGTAAACCTCTTCCTCAATCACACCATTAAGGAAGCCCGTCTTTACATCCATTTGGTGCAAGTCGCATTTCATCATGGAGGAAAGTGCCATGATATTTTTGATGGAAGTGTAACTTGCTAATGGAGAAAAAATCTCTTCATAATCAATTCCTTCTTTTTGAGAGAATCCTCTAGTGACAAATCTTGCTTTGTACTTTTCAATACTTCCATCCACAGCATGTTTGATATTGTAGACCCATTTCGAGGAAACCACACTCTTGTTTTCTGGTTTGGGAACTATATCCCAAAAATCATTCTTCATGATCGACTGGTATTCCTCCATCATTGATTCAGTGCATTCTTTCTTCTGTGAAGCTTCCCCATTACTGTTGGGTTCTTGGTCTACAATATCACACATCAAAGCTACATAAATCAAATATGGCTTTGACATCTTGCTGGTTCTTGTGGAACCTTCTGGTGCTCCATATCTTTCTGCTTCTTGTATGCTTTCTCTTACCCAATAAGGTTTTCTCTTTTGAGAGATATCCATAGTAGGCAGATCCTGAGGCTCTAGCATGTCATGGTATTCTGATGGTACTATTTCAGGAGTTGGTTTAGCTTCTGTGCTTCTGGGAGGTACATCATCTTCATGTATTTCTTCAATCTGACACCTTCTAGATTTCTTAGGAGATGCCTCTTCATCAAAAGTTACATCCCTACTAATCTTGATATGATGGAATCCTAAAATGTATATCTTGAAGGCTTTCGAGAATTCACAGTATCCTACAAATATTTCCTTCCTACCAGAAGGATCCAATTTGGTTCTCTTCTCTTTCGAAATATGTATAGATACTGGAAAACCAAATATCTTGAGATGGATTACTTCAGGTTTCTTTTCGGTATACACTTCTTCAGGAGTCTTTAATTCAAGAGCACTATGAGATAATCTATTTTTCACATATATGGCAATTCTTACAGCTTCATCCCATAGCTGCATAGGGAGGTCTTGGCTATGAATCATGGTCTTCACTACTTCCATGATATTTCTATTCTCCTCTTTCTACAACACCATTTTGTTGGGGATTATAGAGAGTGGTTAGTTCCCTCTTGATTCCTGCCTCCTTACAGAATGAATCCAATTCCTTTGAAGTGTGTTCTCCACCATTATCTGATCTTAGTGTCTTGATTCTCTTTTTTAACTAGTTCTCTATCAAGTCTTTGTATTCATTGAATTTCCTAAACACTTCACTTTTATTCTTCAAAAAATGTATCCAAGTCTTTCTTGAATAATCATAAATAAATGTGGCATAGTATTAGTATCCACTTAAGGAAATGGAGGGCATAGGACCACATACATCAGAATGGATTAGTTCCAACATACCTTTAGTCTCCATGTCACTTTTTGGAAAAGGATTCTTTATGTTCTTTCCCTATGCACATCCCTTGCAGGTTCCCTCATGTTCGATATTGAGATCTGGTAACCCTATTACCACCTTTCTTACATAGGGAAATTATTTTTAGTTGATGTAAGTAAGTCTCCTATGCCACAATTCACTTGAGCTGGTAGTCTCATGGACAAGGGATGTCTCTGGATGTCCTTTGAGCTTATACAATCCTTCTTCTTATTCTCCAATGACTACAACATCTTCAAGTGTCTTAGCCTTGTACCACATGAGTACTTGTCCATCTATAAAAGCTAATCTATATCCTTTCTTGTCTAGAGCTGAGATGGAGAGTAGGTTCTTTTTCAAACCTGGTACATACAATACCTCCTTCATGTTCATGGAGGTCCTAGAGTAAAGCATGTATCTTGATTCACCAATAACTTTGATGGGATATTTATGGTCATCTCCCAATGATACGTTTTGGGAAGAGTTATTCTCTTAAATATTTGACAAAGTTGTCTTCTTTCATGTAATGTTCTTAGATGCACCACTATCAATAAGCCATGTATCTTCTCCAAGTGCTAAAGATCCAGAGAGTGTAGAGAATAACACATATTCCTCTACATCTTGTCATCTAGTTCTCTTGCGAGGTATTTCTTCATTTTCATATTTAGCTAGATGAGGATGATGTATTTTGTTGTTGTTCTTTAGTGATGGTAATTTTATAGCAATATGTCCTAACTTATGATAGTTGTAGCATTGATAACTTGAGTAATCTTTCTTATTCTTTCTTCTCTAGAATTTATTATTTGAAGGGTTATGATTACTCTTATTTAAGTTTGATTGATTTCTTCCCTTAGTATGGGTAACTAGAGCATGATCATCTTATCTGAGAAGAGATTCTCTATTGGCTACTCTAGCTTATTCTTGTATGCAATCTTCCCATACTATGTCAAACATCATACTTTCTTTTCTGGCACACAGATTTTGGATGAATGAGTCCCAAGGTCTAGTGAGGCAATTGAGAGAAGTCATAACCAATTCATCCTCATGTGAAAATTGAACCAGGTGATAGATTGATTTTACACACAACAATTAACAATTAATCATGCAAAATCACTCACAAAGAGACTGAAAATTGGAGCTAACACTAAAATGTATTAAATCAGTGTACAATAGCCAACCCTGTAATAACATAGGTTTTTTAATAAATAACATACATCAGGGATTTTAATGCATGAGGAGCAATTTGTATCTAGCATAAAGCAGGCTTACTAAAAATAAGCAAATCCCCCATAGGTGTAAAAAGATGATCCCAAATCTCTCATGGAGCTCACGAATTAGCAAAATGGCTTACGCAAGCTAAAGAGTGGCGGAATGGAATCTCATACATGCTTTTGCATGGAGAAAAGAGTGGAGTATGAAGAGGACAAAAAACTAGTTCACCTCACCTAGTCTAGCTTTTCTATTTGCCTTAAAACACTGAAAAAGCAGGGAATAAAGCAGAAAAAGCAGAAGGGCACCTAGGAGGCCAAGAATAAAGGATATTTGATTCCTTGGGCTTTCCCATGTGCTACATGATTCAAATGAGGCAAGTTTGACCACTATGGATAGGTAAAAGACAACTTGCACAAGGTGGGACACATGAACTAGGCTAATAAGATAGAAATAATTAAATTAATGTCTAAATGGGTAAAATATGGGTTGATTATTCTAAAACCCCCCCTTTATCTTGACTTATGAGTAATATATCAGAAAATTATAGGGCCTAGCAACAAGGCTTAGTCACCCTTTACATACTGCATGTCCATTTAAACAAGGAAAGAGGCAAAACCAACTTGGGAAAATCCTCCCTTAAACATGGACTGTAAAACAAAATTTGGAATCTTGTCTTCACTCATGATTTCACAGCATGATCAGAAATTCCCAGTAGTGATTTGATATTGCTGAAGGTCTTCTCACAAAATTCTTTGGTGAAGATATCAACTACTTGTTCTGAAGATGAGCAGAAGAGTAGGTGAATGGTGCCATCATGCACAAGTTCTATTATGTAGTGCATATGGATCTCAATGTATTTGGTTCTCTGCTTCTGAACTGGATCTTTGTAGATTCAAATGGTACTCTGGTTATCACAGTAGATGGTAGTTGATTACTCTGGTTTGAAGCCACACTCTCCAAGTAAACCCTGCAACCATAAACATTGAGTTGCTGCATTAACAACTGCTCTGTACTCTGCTTCTGTAGATGAGAGTGGAATGGCACTCTGTTTCTTTCTTGACCAGATGATTGGCCCTTCTACAAGCATGAACACATATCCTGATGTGGAATTTCTGTCTATGCTATCACCTGCCCAATCACTGTCAATAAATCCAATCAAATCAAGATCAGATTTTGCTTTATAGAAGATCCCATGTGCCCTTGTTCCTTGAACAAAGTTAAGGATCCTTTTGGCTTCTTTCCAATGGATCTCTTGAGGCTGATCCATGAATATATAAGCCACACTTACTGCATAAAAAATATCAGGTCTAGTATGTGTTAGATACAACAAACATCCAATCAATTTCCTATACAGTGTATTGTTTACCATTGGTGAAGAATCAGCTTCTTCCAGCTTCACTCCTGAAAGGAAAGGAGTTTTGCTTGCTTTGCAATCCTTCATTTTGAATTTGTTCAGCAAGTCCAAGGAATATTTTTACTGGTGCACCTTGATTCCAGCTTTGGTTTGAGCAATCTCAAGCCCCAAAAATTGACTTAAGAGCCCCAAATCTATCATGGAGAAGGCTTGGTTCATAGCTCCTTTTAAGGAATCAATCTCAGCCTTTGAGCTTCCTGTAATGAGGATATCATCAAAATATAACACAATGATCATTAATGAACCATTAACTAACTTCAAATAGACATTTGGATCTGATTTGCACCGAACAAAATTCAGTGATAGCAAGAAGTTATCGATCTTGGCATACCAAGCCCTGGGGGCTTGCTTTAGCCCATACAATGACTTTCTCAACCTGCACACAAGACAAGGGTTAGTAGAAAAACCTTGAGACTGCTGCATATATATCTCTTCAGTGAGATATCCATTCAGGAAGGTACATTTTACATCCATGTGATGTACCTCCCATTGCCTTGAGGCTGCAATGGCTAAGGCTAGCCTAATGGAATCCATCTTTGCCACTGGGGAAAAAGTCTCATTGTAATCTATGCCATGAACCTGTGAGTAGCCCTTGGCTACCAATATGGCCTTGTACTTCATTGGTGAACCATCAGCAGCAAATTTGCTCTTATAGACCCACTTACACTGTACTAGTTTTCTCCCCAGGGGAAGATCCACTAGCTCCCATGTGTTGCTCTTCTGGAGTGAGCTGAACTCCTCCTTCCTGGATGTTTTCCATCTTGGATATCCTGATGCTTATTCATATGTTTGAGGATCATAATACACCATCAAATAGAATTTTTTAGTAAACATAGGATCCTTCATGCACAGACCACTCTCAAACTGAGATCTAGTCCTTCTTGGGTCATTGGGATCCCCAGCTAGCTCTCCTGCTGCATGTAGTGTCTTGGCTGCCCATTTTGGCCTTGTAGGGATGTTAGGGTCTTCAATAAACTCATGTCCATCAGACAAATCAGAATCATCATTTTCAACAAACTCTTTACTTACTTCTTGAGGTTCAGGTGGTGAAGAGGCTTCACCAACTTCCACTGCTGCAAGGGGTTCTTCTTCAAACTGAACACACCTTTCAATGAAGGATTTGTTTGTGCTCAAATTTATCAAATTGTACCCTTTTGAATCTTTAGAGTATCAAACAAAAAGACACTCTTGGCTTTGGGGCTGCAAATCCTTCCTCTTCTCTGTTGGAATTCTAGCCCAAGCCTTTGAGCCAAAAATCCTGAAATGGGTCACATCTGGCTTGTGCCCACTCCATGCTTCGAAGGGATTAATTCCATCAAGCTGTTTGTGAGGCACCCTATTCTGAATATAGGCTGCACAGTTGATAGATTTGGCCTAGTACTTTGGTGGCAAAGTTTTGGCCTCCATCATGCATGTTTCCATCTCCTTCAGTGATCTGTTCTTCCTCTCAGCAACACCATTTTGCTGTGGTGTGTAACTGATAGAATGCTGCATCTGAATACCTGCATCTACACAATAATTAATAAACTCAGACTTGACATACTCACCACCATTGTAAGATCTCAGGGCCTTGAGTTTCCTTCCAGACTGGTTTTTAACCAAAGCCTTAAAGAATTTGAATAGGCCAAAAACTTCAGACTTGTGTTTCAGGAAGTGAACCCAGCAATACCTGGAAAAGTCATCAATGAAAGTCAATGCATATTTGGCCTGACTCATGGAAATATGAGGGAATGGGCCAGCAACATCACTGTGGATCATCTCGAGGGGTGCAGAGGTTCTCTCATGACTAGCTCTCTCAAATTTGTGCTCTGGGTGTTTTCCTGGGATACAACCTTGGCAGACTCCTTTGGAAAATTTTATCTTGGGCAACCTTATGACCATCTCTTTTTCACTAAGATCAGAAAAATATTTTTAGTTTAGGTGGCCAAATCTTTCATGACAAAGCTTGCTTGCTTCATTAGCATGAATCAGAAGAGCAGAGGGGTTTGAGTAGGGTAGGAAGTGTGAGAACATGTATACCTTTTGAGCATGATTCGCAACTCCTTTTGCAATGAATCTACCAGTCGATCAGGGGAGAATATGACTTTCTTAGGATACCCAGTGTGGGTCATCTGGTACACTTATAGGAGGTTGGAGGCGAGACCAGGCACATACAACACATTGCTGAACTGACCATGATCAAGATCTATCCTTCCTTTGCCTAAACTTTCAGTGAGAGAGTCATCTCCCAGTACTATAGATGGTCCTTTCGACTTGTCCAGTGAGGAGAAGGCCTCCTTAATCGAAACCATGTGTCTTGAAGCTTGAGAATCAATGATAAAACTGGGTGAGCTTGATGTGCCAGCAACAAATGCATGAACTCTCTCTCTGTCATCTGAACTTGATCCTCCTTCTCTCTTCTTTGAGCTTTCTGGAAGGGATATGCCATTCTTATTCAGGAGTTGGGTCAACATATCAATTTGCTTTTTCATACAAGAGATTTCAGAGTGATTTCCCTTATTGCAGTATGCACACTTGTTCATTTCACCTTTGTTTTTCTTCTTCTGGTAGTTATTCTTGGGACCTTGTGGATCCTCCAGAGACTATTTCTTGTCTCTCTTTTGGTCAGGTGGCTTTTTAGCTTTATTTTTTCCTTTTGAATCCACCTTTGAATCTCTAACAATCAAGGCTTGATCTTTGGATGGTTTGATGGTGCCCATCATCACCAGCTTATCTTGTTCTTGTGTGAGAGATTCCATGAAATCTGCAAGGCTAGGCATCTTCCAGGTTCAAGATGTCAGTTTTGTGGCATAGAAGGTCAAAACAAATACTAAATAGTCAGGTCCTATCTTCAAGAGGATGGCCAGTATGAGCTGATCATCTTTCTTTTCGATCCCACACTGTTTCAGCTGCAAAACTAGTGCTTTGAACTTGGAGAAATATAGCTGCAGGGATTCAAAGCTATTTGGACTCAGAGAAATCAGCTCATTTTCGATTTGATGTCCCCTCATCTCATCTATCTTTCCAAAAAGATCAGCAATATTCTCCCATACTTCATTCGGTGATGTCAATCCATCGAGATGGAAAAGGAGGTCTCTGGAAATACTCAGACATAGGAGGCCATAAGCCTCATCCCTCCTATTGTGCCATTTTATCTTCTCTGCAGCTGCATTGGGCTCTGCTTCTATTGCCATAGTCACCCTATAGAGGCCTTTATCTCTCAACAGTATCTCCATCTCTTCTTTCCATTCAAATAAATTGAAGGGAGTCAAGATAGTTTTCTGTGATTGATCCATAGCTTAGAAAATCTGTCCCGACTATCAGTAGAAGGATCCCAGTCACTGATGTCGAACCTGCAAACAAATTTTTGAAGGAGAGAAACAATATACAATGGCTCTGATACCATGTGGAAATTGAACTAGGTGATAGATTAATTTTACTCACAACAATTAACAATTGATCATGCAAAATCACTCACAAAGAGACTGAAAATTGGAGCTGAACACTAAACTGTATTAAATCAGTGTACAATAGCCAACCCTGTAATAACATGGGTTGCTGAATAAATAACATGCATCAGGGATTCGAATGCATGAGGATCAATTTGAATCTAGCATAAAGCAGGCTTACTAAAAATAAGCAAATCCCCCATAGGTGTAAAAAGATGATCCCAAATCTGTCATGGAGCTCGCGAATTAGAAAAATGGCTTAGGAAAGCTAAAGAGTGGTGGAATGGAAGCTCATACATTCTTTTGCATGGAGAAAAGAGTGGAGGATGAAGAGGACAAAAAAATAGTTCACCTCACCTAGTCTAGCTTTTCTATTTGCCTTAAAACACTAAAAAAGTAGGGAATAAAGCAGAAAAAGTAGAAGGGCACCTAGGAGGCCAGGAATAAAGCACATTTGATTCCTTGGGTTTTCCCATGTGCTACATGAGTCAAATGAGGCAAGTTTGACCACTATGGATAGGTAAAAGACAACTTGCACAAGGTGGGACACATGAACTAGGCTAATAAGACAGAAATAATTAAATTAATGTCTAAATGGGTAAACTATGGGTTGATTATTCTAACACCTCATTAAGAGTATCTCCAATAGCACTTAGCTTCTCTTTGATCTGGGAGATCCTTGTGAAGTAATCTTGAATATATTCTCCTTTGCACATCTTGGTGCCCTTAAATTGAGTTCTTAGATTCATCTTTATGTTGATGTTCTTTTCTTCATACATTCTAGAAAGTGCATCATACATTTTCTTAGGTGTCTTCTTAGATGACACTTAAGGGACCAAGTGATCCTTAATGGAATCAACAATGATCCTTATTGATTTGATTAGGTCTTGTTCATACTTCTCCTTAGCTTCAGTTTCTTCAGGTTCTGTAGTATCGATCTTGATGTACTTCTCAATACCATTCTCTTTCAGAATGAGGCCAATCCTATACTTCTAAGCCAGGAAGTTTTCTAGGCCTTCCAAATTTGTCATCGACCTTATTTCTTGGGGCCATCTTGACTAGTGAATCATTCAAAAATGAAAATGGTCAAAATAGGAGTTTTACCTTACCATTAGATGCGCTTGGTGGAGGTGAGTTGATTGGTCCAACTGCTTTATCAAGATATCTAATCTTGAGTCCTCAAATCCTACTTGCAAAGTTGCAGCACTGCAACTTTTTCGATTATGTTTTGTTGCGGTTTTTCTAGTTCACTGCCAAACTAGGGTTTGGATTTCCCGGAGATCTAGCCACCAAGAAACTTTGATCTAGGGCTCAATATATGTACTCTGGGAGGGTGCAAGTTTCTAGGAAATAATATATCCAATCCTCCAACTTTTGCAAAAACCCTAATTTCTTCCAGAGATAGAGGAGGGGGGATTTCACCTTATGAAAGATGCTCTAATCAGGTTAGCTCTGATACCATGTTAATATTTTCATAGGCTAGACTAAATTCAATAGTATTCAATTTCAAATCGCAACAGCAAATCAATAATCACTGATAGAAACACAATCACAATGAACACAACATTTATCCTCGAAAACCCTCAATGGGAAGAAAACCCAGCAAACACTTCCTTTGTATAAGATGTATAAAAGACAACCCTAAAAACAATTGTTCTCCTCCTTCTGTTCAGTCTCTCTCTCTCTCTCTCCTATACGCTACACATGTGAGTGAGTCTATGTGTTCAAATAAGAACCATAGCTCCTCTATTTATACTAATTGTCATTTACTTTTTGCACTAGACAAGTTGGAACCAATAAACTGTCTTGGCTGACTTTACCTAAGAATAATCAAAATAGTATATTATATTATTGATTGGGGTACTAAATACTAGACACAAGAGGAGGGTTTACCTCATGACTCTATGATGACCAAATACAATAGTAACACCTCATTGGAGGAATAATAACATCTCCCTAGGGTTACATCAATAAAATACATTTAGAATATCCTTTGAAGTTACAATATTTCAACACTCCCCCTTAATAAGAAGGTTATTCTATTGACGACATCATTATAGAATATAGGAGAACAGAGAGACAATCAGAACAGTACATTGAGGAAATACATCTATACGTCACAACAAGCTTTTCAAAATTAGTAACTCATGATAATTACTCTTCATCTTCTGCATCACATGATCACTTGATCTGTTCTTTGCAGCAACACATCGATCTTTCAATCCTTTGTAGTAGTACTTCAATATTCATGATCCTTTGCAGCAGCATTTAAATCTTCTCGATCCTTTGGATCATCACTTCGATCCTTTCAATCCTTTGTAGCAGCACTTCGATATTCTCGAGCCTTTACATCAGCGCTTTGATCTTCTCGATCCTTTGTAGCAGTACTTTGATCCATTTGATCCTTTTTCCACCATGCTATCTGTAGTACACATGATCTATTTGCAGGATGATTAATCCCTATTGTTACCACCTAAGTTCTACTTAGTGGTTTTTATCAAGTGAGCCCGGTGAACCGGACAGGGCTAACTTGTTCGGACTTCAAAAAGACCTTTGGAAGTACTTCTGGGAAGTGCTTGTTGTACTATATCACATGCTCATACCCCATGGGGGAATTGTAATAAATTTTCTAGCATGATAATGTCTATAAAAGA